>CAUYLG010074578.1:0-203155 GCA_963573385.1 Cacajao melanocephalus | reverse complement strand
CCCCCCCACACACCCCCCCCCCCCCCCCCCACCCCCAACACACCCCACACCTCCCACACCACCACCATACAAACACACACCCACAAAAATACATATAAATATACATAAATATAAATACATAAAAATATATATATAAATATATAAATATATAAATATATATAAATATATATAAATATATAAATATATATACAAATATATATATATATACCTCAATGAGGGGATTCTTTTAAAAACCATACCCACAAATACCATTATTACTCCTAAAAGCCTAAAAACAAAATTTATAGCAATTCCTTATTTTTATCAAATGTCACAATTTGATTTAGTGGTCAGATTTCCCTGATTATCTCAAAAATTTTGAAATCAGTAGGTTTGAATTAGTATTTAGATAAGGTTCATGCATTGCAGTTGGCTGCTATGTTCCTTTTTAATCCGTAAGTTTTTCCTTCATCTTCTTTTTGTTTTGGTTTTGCATTTTGTTTGCTTACAAAACTGTAAAACAGTGGTTCTTAAACTTAAGTGTGAATTAGACTCATCTGGAAAGCTTGTGAAACCCCCGATTGCTGTGCCCCGTCCCCAGGGATTCTGATTCGGTATTGCATTTCTAACATGTTCCCAGGTGGTGCTGGCACTGCGCTCAGGAATGACATTTCAAGAACCATTGTTCTGTATATACCACAGTCTGGATTTCCTTAACTGTATCCCTTGGTGAAGTGTCCTTCCACATTTTCATCTTCCTCTCTGTTTCTTGTTAGGAAGAACGTATTTAATTGCCTGCAGTACAACATAATGGTTAAAACTCATGGTTTAAAGTTAGGTTCCCTGTATTTAAATCTTGCTTTTGATATTTATTTGTCGTATGATCTGGGCAAGTCACTTAACTGTTCTGTAAACCCAACATTACAGGGTTTTTGTGAGGATTAAATGAGATTTTAAAAAGTGAAATGCTTAGCATAGTACTCTGGCACTTAGCAAATGCCCAACAAATTTGGTTGCCATTTTTCAACCAAGAAATCATAAAGCGGTGCACGGTCTGTGGAAGGCCTTGAGTTTTGCGGAGTTTTGGGTTTTGCTGTGTTTTGACGTCAGCACAGGCAAGCAGGAACGCCTAAGAAGTACTTGAAGAAGGGTGGAGAAGAACAACTCTCCTGGCCACTTCGTCAGTCAGCTCAAAATTCTGCCCCTTTAAGGAGGGCTCAGCCACGTGACCCGCCGTGTCACATGGCCCGCGGGACAACATGGCTGCGCCCGCGTTAGGGCTCGTTTGTGGACGCTGCCCCGAGCCGGGTCGCGTTCTCTTGCTGCTGCTGCTCTTGCTGCTGTGCGGAGCGGCAGGAAGCGAGAGCGAGGAGGCCGGGACCGGTGCTGGCGTGGGGTCCCTTGCGGGTTCTTGCGGCTGCGGCACGCCCCAGCGTCCTGGGGCCCACGGCAGTTCGGCGGCCGCCCACCGATACTCGCGGGAGGCTAACGCTCCGGGCCCCGTACCCGGAGAGCGGCCGCTCGCGCACTCGAAGGTGCTCCCTCGATTCCTCCGAGGCGGGTGGGGGCTGCTGGGCTCCTGGATGGGGTTGGAGTAGGCAAAGCAAGGAATTAGTAGCAAGGGAAGTAAATGTTGTAACCACACCCCAAATCGAGCACCTGCTGATACCGTTTGAGAGGTTCCTTCTTTCTGCCTCACCGGAAGACTCCGTTTAATTGAGCATTAGGGAGCTTAGTTGGAGGGTTATTGTTACTTCTTTACCCCCATTTCTTCCTCCCTCTAACCTGTTCTCTTGATGAGGGTCTCAGAATTTTTAAGTCAATCAAATTATGGTTTAAATAATCATTTCCTCTCTTATTAACTGAATAAATTAGGATCCTGGGTCTCTATCTTCAACAGGGTGAGTTGTATACTTACCTGTAGTCTCCTCCAGCAGACTCTGCTGGAGGACAAGGGCTTGTATTGTTTATCCTGCTATTCTTAGCACTTTAGCACATAGGAAGGACTAAGGAAACTGTAGGTGTTTTATTAATATTGTTTATCTGTGTCTTGCATGGTGCCTGGATGTGTTAGGTGCTAGGATATATAACTACTACTGGCCTGGCATGGTGGCTAACACCTGTAATCCTAGCACTTTGGGAGGCCAAGGCGGGTGAATCACGAGGTCCAGAGTTCGAGACCAGCCTGGCCAAAGTGGTGAAATCCCGTCTCTACTAAAAATACAAAAATTAGCCAGGCATGGTGGTGGGCGCCTGTAATCTCAGCTACTTGGGAGGCTGAGGCAGGAGAATTGCTTGAACCCAGGAGATGGAGGTTCCAGTGAGCTGAAGTTGTGCCACGGAACTCCAGCCTGGGCAGCAGAGCAAGAGTCTTAGAGAGTAAATGAATGAATGAATGTCACTTCATTCTGTCTGCCAGGTATTTTGCATATTGGTATGTTGTTGAAACAACTTGTAGGACTAGAAGTCAGGTCATCTGACTCTTAAACTGGTGCTCCTTCTTGTTTACTTAGTGCACCATATCTTTTTCCCAACCCATTTTTCTTTCCTTTGGGGTAATCCTGACCAATGTTGAAGACTTAGGTGAGAGGTAACATCCACAGCAGGTTTCACCTGACCTCCTCTCTCCTTCAGTATTTCCATATCCTGCCTCAGCAGTATGTGTTTCCTCTGACATAACAATTATTAAAGATGTTTTTCTGCTGATATCTCTCCCCAGCTGGGCTGTGAGGGTGGTGAGGTCAGGACCGTGATTTAGTCTCTCAGGTGTAAAGTGTAGGAAGTTGATAGCTGGGTTTCTCATTGTTTTTCCATCCTGTATAATTTTTGGCCTTTAAAGTTTTTCCTGTTACCCTTAGAGCATGCTCTGTAGTATTGATTATCTTTTGTGTGGTGAAGACTCCTGGTTACTGTTTTAGTGTGTATTGGCCATACTTGATTTTAATTCCTCTCTAACTTGCCTGATAATTGATAATCAGTCTCTTCCTTTTTTTTTTTTTTTTTTTTCTTTTTTTGGAGATGGAGTCTTGCTCTGTCACCCAGGCTGCCAGGCTGGAGTGCAGTGGTGCAATCTTGGCCCACTACAACCTCTGCCTCCCAGATTCAAACAGTTCTCCTGCCCCAGCCTCCTAGTAGCTGGGACTACAGGCACACACTGCCACACCCGGCTAACTTTTTTGTATTTTAGTAGAGACAGGGTTTCACCATGTTGTCCCAGCTGGTCTCAAACTCCTGAGCTCAGGCAGTCTACCCACTTTGGCCTCCCAAAGTGCTAGGAGTACAGGCTTGAGCCACCACACCTGGCCTATCTCTCCCTCTTTCTAAGGAGAAATCCTTACATCTGTATCTATTTTTTAATAGGGCAGCTGTTTCATTTGCATGTATACGTTGGTCTTTCTCAAGATTTTGTCTAGATTCCTCTGGCGAGTACTGAACATTCCTCATTTTTAAACATTCCATTTTCCTTTGGGTTCCAGAATAGAATGTGGATGCTAGACTCTCTTGGATTACATTTACAAGATGTACATTTTTCATCCCTATAGAGTGTTTTTGTGTCTTGACTGGATACTATATGGGTCATCTTTGGCCAGTTCTTATAGTCTGTTTTCTACAATGTTTAGGGGCATCTCAGTTTATTAACAAATCAGTGGTTGGTGAGAATATACCTTCAAGCCTTCAAGGGCTCAACCTAATGATTGAACCTGAAGAAGTCTTGTTATCAAGACAGTGACATCATAGCAGATTGTTCTTTATCTGTTTTCCTTCGTTTCAAATGTTTTAGTTCATGTGCAGATGACTTTGGTCTAACACTGACACTTTTACATTTATTCTAAATTCAGGAACTCCCAACATTTCAGGAGAAGTAAATGATCACAGTGGTGGTTCTGCCTTTTGTTCCCTCTTTGTTTTCTGTTTATTTGGCACATTACTATATAAGACTTGTTATGTAAGATTCGTCCTATGTGCTGGGCATACAGAAAAGAAAAAGACCCATGTACTCCCTATATGGCATTTACACTCTGGTAGGTGTTTCTCTCTCTCTCTCTCTCTCTCTCTCTCTCTCTCTCTCTCTCTCACACACACACACACACACACACATACACACACACGCATCATTTTTCTACAGTGAGAATACTATAGGAGGAGTATGTCCAGAGTACCTGGAGAGGAAGAAAGAATTCATTCTTCATGGACAAGTCAAATAGTGCCTCAAAGAAAGGTCACATTTGAGCTAGGCGTCTGAGAAGATATTTTCAGGAGCTGGGAGTGGAATTTCAGATTCAAGGACATTCCAAGAAGGAGAAGAGCACCAGCACATGGCACGTTGTGGAAATTCATGGTGTGTGTTGGGAAGCATAAGTGATTTAAGGTCTTCTTGGGGTCACATATTTACACTTTTTAATGTAACACTTTTTAGATGAGTCTTTTTGTTTGTTTGGGCTTTGGGATTTTCAGTTTCACTGGAAAGTTATGGCAATTGGAACTGTCTGGGAAACAATATAGACATTTAAAAATTTGATGCATATTCCCTCTGGTTACAAAAATACAATTCTCATTGAGAAAATTATCTTAACAGTTTTCTGCATGGCTTACTACTTTGTAACAAGGACGCAAAATATTTTAGTCTGCTTGTATCTTTTAGAAGACTTGTTTGAAAGGCGTTTAGGATCATGGGATGGTAACATTGTAGGTGGCATGTCTGTAGTATGGATAAAGTCAGTCTTGATTGCTTGAGGAAATTTCTGACGGGTAATGCTTCCCTGGGCCTCCAGGCACAATTGAGTGCCGTCTCTTCCATGAAACCTTTCCGCTTCCTACAAAATAGTTTTTCTATCCTCTCAGTTCCCATAGCTTATTCTGTTGTTGTTTGATGACAACTTGTATATTTTCTGTAATATAGTGCTAGTTGTGTAGTTGTCCGATATTCTATATTGGAAGCATTTTAAGATGTTTTAATCTCTATATTCCCCAAGTGCCTTATACATTCTAGGCATTCTGTAGTAATTTCTTGAATGACCTGTCTCCTTTTTTGGTGGATACAATATTGAGAAACTGCCTTGGGAATAAAGAATGTCACATACTTTTTCAAGAAACATTTGTAAAATATTATTTTGCTGTATTCATCCTCCCAAGAATCCTGTGTGAAAACTGTCTCCCACTTTACAGATGAGGCAACTGAAGCTTAATGGAATCATATAGCTCAGAACTGCAAGAAACTTTGAATGTCATTTCATCTATGATTAGTGTCTGTCTGTAGAGGCAGTAGGGTGACAGAATGGTATAGATAGGTAAGCCCTGTATAGATAAGGCAGGAGTTTGTGGGCAGATCCAGAGAACATGCTTCACTTATTCACACAGCTTTTTCCTGAGCCTTTATTTTAATTAATTTTTATTAGAGGGGACTCAGGACAAGAGCCTTTAGCTTTCAATGTTAAGATAAAGAGAGGAAAGAAGGAAAAGGAGAAGAGGTACACAAAAAAGTTATGTGTGAGCTTATTCCATTTTTGTGTACAAGACAAAAATCTTATGGTAGCAAGTGAAAAAAAAAAAAGACTGGCTTAAGCACGAAAAAACTTAAGCAGGAGGGGACATTCATAGCTCTCCTAGTTTGGAAGTTCAAGAGTAAATATGTCCCCAGACACACCTGGATGTAGAGCCTCAGGCAGCATCTCCATGGCCTTTCTCTTTGGCTGTCTCTTGGTTCTTCTACATTGGCTCCATTGTCAGGTGATGTCCCTTCTCCTACTGATAAAATAGAAAAAGTTCTTTCCTGGTAGCTCTAACAAAAGTTCAGAGGTGAACTTTGATTGGGTTTTGGGCCTATCCCTCATTGCATCTCTGTGGTCAAAAGAATGCTATGGTTGGCCAGGCTTGGTGGCTGGTGGGAGGTGGGATAGAGTCATCCAGTACCCCTACACCACTTAGCTTAATAAATGGTTTTGGAAAGGAACTTCAGTATTTTACAAGAAATAGAGGGAATGGGTGCTAGGTGGACCAAAATAGCAGTGCCTACTGCATGTGGCCTGGGTGTGTAGCCCAAATATGGTTCTGTTATTCCAATGAGTAATAGAGTCATTCTTGACTTCACTTATACTTCTGGCTTCAGTGGCTGTGGCAGAAACTGTGGTGTGGTGGGGGAGGGTTTATCTCACGTTCAGATTGGAGGAGATTTGGATTGTTTGAATTTGGACCTTCAATGAAGACTCGATTAAAATGGTCCTTTTTATGTGGCTTAGGGTCCTACCCAGTGAGACACTTGATGCTCTGGTTTTTACTTGAATGACATTTGACATTTGTAGGACAGAAAACTTTATTTCATTAGTATATGTGAGAAATTATGATCTACTCAGAGTGATCCAGGCTATTTTTATCTATAGCCTCCAGAATGGAAACTTGGCTTATTCAGCACTGGCTATCTCTGATGGTTAATGAAAGAAGGGAAAAAAAACTAGGCCGGAAGTCCACAGTGGAAGTCGTGATTGTATTAACATCGTTGGTACTCACCTTGAGTGAGAAGATGAGAAAACTTAGATGATTGTGAAAGTTCACTAGGAACAATGGGCACAGCTTCCTGTGGGCCTTTGAGCTAAGGAATGAACAACTGTTCTCAAAGGGAAGTATTTGTCCGCCACAGGAAAGCTTTTTCTTTAGTGCCTCTTCATCATTTTAAGACTGCTCTTGAAACTTTTGTCTGAAGGCTTCAATTTTTCTACTACTTTGTGGAGCTGCTTAAAATGCTGATTTCTTTTCTTAGGACTGGGTTATCATGTGCCCCAGCTCTTAGAGTACAGTGAGAATAATGGACAGACCTAGTTCAGTCCTTGACCTGCATCTGCTAAGCAGGTTTCACTGTGATGTCGACATGTTATGCATATCTAGAACTATTATAAATTAAATAGCATTTTATAATTATAGTTATACATAATTCAAATGATAAATTCCTCATTGTAGTCATGACCTCATTCAATTATTAAAGATTTTTTTGTGTCTTCTGTGGACCATGCAGCATGCTAGGCACTGGGAATATAGAAATAAAAGATTTATTTTTGGTCCCCAAAGGAGCCTAAGTTCTAGAGAAGATGAAAACACAGAATTAAGATACTCTGGGTGGGATGTGGTGGCTCATGCCTATAAGCCCAGCACTTTGGGAGGCTGAGGCAGGAGAATCACTTGAACTCAGAAGTTGGAGACCAGCCTGGGCAACAGAACAATACCTTGTGTCTACCAAAAAAAAAAAAAAAAAAAAATTAGCTGGGTATGGTGGTGCTCACCTGTAGTCCCAGCTACATAGAGGCTGAGGTGGGAGAATTGCTTGAGCCTACGAGATCAAGGCTGCTGTGAGCTGTGATCACACCGCTGCACTCCAGTGTGGGTGACAGAGCAGGACTCTATCACTTAAAAAAAATACACACACACACACGCACACACACACTATATGAGTGTCAGTTGTTAGATGAATAGAGGTATTCATTAGAGGGACCAAAATGAAGGGCATATGAGCTAGAGAGATGTGCAGGAAAAGCCTCCTGGAGGTGATCCTTGCACCATGACATCATTTATAAAGAGACAAAGTGGTTTATGGAAACGCAGGTGAAATACAGGGTGAGAGAGTGTGAGCTATGAGCTCTGATGTTTATGTATGTTATTTTGAAAGGTGATAGGAATTCCTAAGTACTAGGAATTTTAAGTAGGAAAGTAGTATGGTGAGATTCACACTTAATTTTTTAAATAGTACATTTACATGTTTAAAAATTTTTAAAACATATATAGAAGAGTATATAATGAACAGTTTTTTCATTTACCCAATAACCTGTCCCCTCAGACAATGCAACCAGAATGCATTTCTTGTCCATTTCTCCAGAGCTACGTTCTGCAAATATAAGCAAATACAAAAATATGTGAATGTGTATCCCTCAACCTACTTTCACACTAATGACAGCACACCATACTTAGCATTTGTGCACCTTGCTTTGTTCATGTAGCTCATCATGGCGAGATCTTCCCATATCAATATATCAAAAGCTTCTTTTTATATCCCTCTCTTCTTTTTGCTTTTCTTATGGCTGCTTAATTTTCCTTTTTATTGAAACCCCACAGTTTACTTAAAATGAGCCTACTATTGATGGACATTTAGGTTGTTTCCAACCTTTTTCTGCTGGAAAATTGTGTTGGGTACAGAAGGCTAACATTTTCAGAAGCATTAGTAGGGGCTTAAATATTTGCTAAATGAATTATTGAATGGAAGATAGATGACTTGGAAGCAGGTGGGGTTGTAAAAGGTAGAGAATGAAGACAGGAACACCAATTAGAAGGTGTCTGCAGTTATCTGGGGATAGAAAAGAGGGAGCGATTAGAAGATACATGTTTAGGAGATCCAGTGAGACTAAGTGGCCTATGTAATGTTGGGGGTAGGGGACACAAGTAGTCAGGGTTGATTTCTTGGGATAGTAGTAATACATTGGACAAATAAAAACACATTTATTACTAATTTATCATAGAAAAAACCAGCACCATTTTGATTGTGAAATACATGCATAGAATCAAAGCAACCACTAGCAAGGAAAGTCAGTGGAAATAGAAAGTATAATCAATGATTGCGGATTCCTAATTTCTGTTTCTAATGCTTCTGCTCTTATTGCTAAGTGACTCTTTATCCAACTGGTTAGCTCTCTCCTTGACTTCTTTTTTTCCCCCGTCTCTATTTGGAGCCCTTGTTTTTTTAAATTTTATTTTTGATGGACAAATAATTATATAGTAATTTGTGGGGTACAATGTGATATTTTGATTTATGTTTACATTGTGGAATGAGTAAATCAAGCAAATTAATCTGCCACTTCACATACTTATATATTGTGGTGAAAACATTTAAAATCTATTTTTTAATAATTGTGAAATATACAATGCATTATTTATTATAGCCCCCACTCTACAATACATCACTAAAGCTTATTTCTTCTGTGTAACTGAAATTCTGTACTGTTTGATCAGCAGCTTTTCTTTCCCCATTTCCCCCCTCCCCAAACCTCTGATAAACACCATTCTACTATCTACTTCGATTAGTTCAGCTTTTTTAGATTCCACATATGAGTGAGATCATCAAGGTATTTGTCATTTTGTGCTTGGCTCATTTCACATAGCATACCATTCTCTAGTTTCATCCCTGCTGTCATGAATGACAGAGTTTTCTTCTTTTTTAAGGCTGAAAAGTATTCTGATTTACGTGTGTGTGTGTGTGTGTGTGTGTGTGTCTATATATATGTATATGGCATTTTCTTTATCCATTTATCTGATAAGGGACACCTAGGTTGCTTCTCTATCTTAGTGATTGTGAATAATGCTGCCATTATTATTGGAGTGTAGATATTTTTTCACCATACTGGTTTGATTTCCTTTGGCCATATGCCCAGAAGTGGAATAGCTGGATCATATGCTAATTCTGTTTGTAGTTTTCTGAGGAACTTCTATATTGTTTTCCATAATGTTAATTTACATTCTCACCAGCAGTGCACAGGGTTCCTTTTTCTCTACACCTTGTCCAACACTTGTTATTTTTCATCTTTTTGATGAAAGCCATTCTAACAGGTATGAGGTGATAGCTCATTGTGGTTTTAATTTGCATTTTCCTGGTGATTAGTGGTGACAGCATTTTTTCTTACATCTGTTGGCCATTTGTATGTCTTTTGAACAATGTTGGTTCAGGTTCTTTGCCCATATTTAAATTGAGTTCTTTGTTTTCTTGTGATTGAGTTTAATTCTTTATTTATTTTGAATATTAAGCCCATATAAGATGCATGGTTTGCAAAGATTTTCACCCATTTTGGGATATGTCTCCATTCTGTTGTTTCCTTTGCTGTACAGAAGCCTTTTGGTTTGATGCAATTTGATTTATTTTTGCTTTTGTTGCCTATACTTTTGGGGTCAAGTTCAAGAAATGTTTGCCAGGCCAATGTCATGGAGCTTCTTTTCCCAATGTTTTCTTCTAGTGGTTTTATAGTTTCAGGCCATACACTTAAGTCTTGAATACAGCTTGAGTTGATTTTTGTATATGTTGTGAGATAAGGATCTAATTTCATTCTTCTACATGTGGATATTCAGTTTTCCCAATACCATTTTTTGAACAATTTTCCTTTCTCCATTGTGTTTTGTTGGTGCCTTTGTTCAAAATCAATTGACAGCAAATGCATGAGTTTATTTCTGGGCTCTTTATCCTGTTCCATTGGTTTATGTGCTAGCTTTTGTGCCAGTACCATGTCATTTGGTTAGGTTTGTAGTATATTTTAGAGTCAGGTGTGTGTACTCCACCTTTGTTCTTTTTGCTCAAAATTGCTTTGGCTTTTTGGGGTCTTTTGCAGTTCCATACAAATTTTAGGATTTTTTTTTTTCTGTTTCCTTGAAATGACATTGGAATTTTGATAGGAATTACATTGAATCTGTGAATTGCTTTGGGTACTATGGACATTTAATATTAATTCATTTAATCCATGAACATAGCATACCTTTCCATTTATTTGTCTTTTTATGCTATTTTTTCATCAGTGTTCTATAGTTTTCAATATATAGTTCTTTCACCTCTTTGGTTAAATTTACTCCTAAGTGTCTTTTTTAAATTTGACCTATTGTGAATGGGATTGATTTCTTAATATCTTTTTTAGATAGTTCATTGTTAGTATAAAGAAATGCTGCCGATTTTTACATGTTGATTTTTGTGTCCTGCGACTTTACCGAGTTCATACATCAATTCTGACAGTTTTTTGGTGGAGTCATTAGGGTTTCTGTATACAAGATCATGCCGTGTACCATCAGGGACAATATAATGTCTTTATTTCCAGCTTGGATGTTGTTTGTTTCTTTCTCTTGCCTAGTTGCTCTGTCTAGGATTTCCAATATTATATGGAATAGAAGTGACAAGAGTATGCATCCTTGGCTTGTTCTGAATCTAAGAGGAAAAGCTTTCAGTTTTTCCCTGTTGAGTATAATGTTAGCTGTGGGCTTTTCATATATGGCTTGCATTAAGGTACATTGCTTCTATGTTTAACTTGTCAAGAGTTTTTATCATGAAAAGATGTTAAATTTTGTCAGTGCCTTTTCTGCATACATTGAGGTGAACATTTGCTTTTGGCCTTCATTCTGCTAACATGGTGTATCACATTTGTAGATTTGCCTGTGTTGAACCATCTTTTGATCTAGGGATAAACCCCACTTAATTTTGGTGTATGATCTCTTTAATGTGCTGTTGAATTCAGTTTGCTAGTATTTTATTAGAATGTTTGCATCTATGTTCATCAGGGATATTGGCCTGTAATTTTTTTTTTCTTGTAGTAGTAGTTTTGTCTGGCTTTGGTATCAGTGTAATGCTGGTATCATAAAATGAGTTTGGAAGTGTTTTCTTCAATTTTTTGGAAGAATTTGAGAAGTATTGTTATTAGTTCTTCTTTAAATTAGAATTCTGCCATGAAGCCATCTGGTTCTGGGCTTTTCTTGGTGGAAAATTATTATTATTATTATTTGAGACAGAGTTTCGCTCTGTCACCCAGGCTGGAGTACAGTGGCAAGATCTTGGCTCACTGTAACCTCCGCCTTCCAGGTTCCAGCGATTCTCCTGCCTCAGCCTCCCCAAGTAGCTGGGATTACAGGCCTGTGCCACCATTCTTGGCTACTTATTTGGTATTTTTAGTAGAGGCAGGGTTTCATCACGTTGCTAGGCTGGACTTGAACTCTTGACCTCAGGTGATCTACCTGCCTTGGCCTCCCAACGTGCTGGGATTATAGGCGTGAGGCACCACGCCTGACCAATTTTTAAAATTGTTTATTCATTCTCCTTATTTGTTATCAGTCTGTTCAGATTTTCTATTTCTTCTTGATTCAGTCTTCGTAGGCTGTATGTTTCTAGGAATTTATCAATTTTTTTCAAGGTTATCAAATTTGTATATGTAGGATATAATTGTTATGATCCATTTTATTCTGTGATATTGAACCCTTGTTTATAGATGAGGGACTTGGCAAGTCCTAAGCTGCTGAGTAGTCTACTAATTGACTCACTCAAATGATTTGAAAGTAAGACATTGTGTCTGTAAAGAATGTATTTCTGATAGATGGTAGGGTTGAAGGCCTGTGGTTGTTGAACAAATTGAGATATAATTCATATAGCATATAATTCACTCTTTCACTATGTACAATTCAGTGGGTTTTAGTATAGTTATGAGCCGTTACAACTATCACTGTCTAATTCTAGAATATTTCATTATCTCAAGAAGAAACCCTATGCCCATTAGCGATCATTCCCCATTCCTGCCTCCCCTTAGCCTCTGGCAACCACTAATCTACTTTGTGTCTCTTTGCATTTGCTTATTCTGGACATTTCATATGAATAGATTCACACAATGTGTGGCCCTTTGTGAGTGGATTCTTTCACTTAGTACAGTATTTTCAAGGTTCACCCATGTTATAGCATGAACCAATACTTCTTTTTATGTCTGAATATTATTCTATTTTATGGATATACCATATTTCATTTATATATTCGTCAGTTGATAGACATTTGGATTTTTTCTGCTTTTTTGGCAATTATGAATAATGCTGCTATGAATGTTTTTATACAAGTTTTTGCATGGACATGTTTCTTTTGGGTATATACCTAGGAGAACTGCAGGGTCATATGATATTTCTTTGTTTAGCTCTTTGAGAAACTGCTTTTCCAAAGTAACTAAACTATTTTACATTCCCACCAGCAATATATGAGGGTTCCAATTTCTTCACATTCTCATCAGCACTTGTTATTGTGTCTTTTTGTTATAGCCAGGCTAGTGATCATGAAGTGGAACCTCATTATAGTTTTGATTTGCATTTCCCTAATGACTCATGATGTTGAGCATGGACCTGCATCTTTTAACGGAGAATTTTCAGTGTGATCCTCAGATCCTGTGCTCAGTGCTGGGAATACAGCTGTGAACAAGGCAGCCCCAGTTGCTGTCTTCTTGGAGTTTACAGTTCATGTGGGAAGGTAGATAGGAACAAAGTAATTGCAATTAGGATTTTTATAAGGAATTATACAACGCATAGTCCCTTAGTAAACTTTAAAATTTTCTATTTTAGTGATGTAAGCCTTTTTTATGGTTGTGGGAGGCCAAAATTCATGCAATGGGTATTTAAAGATATCATAAATTACATTTTTACATGTGCTTTGAAAAATAATTCAAGGCTGGGTGCGGTGCCTCACGCCTGTAATGCCAGCACTTTGGGAGGATGAGGCAGGCAAATCACGAGGTCGGGAGATCGAGACCGTCCTGGCCAACATGGTGAAACCCTGTTTCTACTAAAATACAAAAAAGTAGCCGGTCGTGGTGGTGTGCACCTGTAGTCCCAGCTACTTTGGAGGCTGAGGCAGGGGAATTGCTTGATCCTGGGGAGGCAGAGGTTGCAGTGAGCTAAGATCATGCCACTGCACTCCAGCCTTGTGACAGAGCAAGACTCTGTCTAAAAAAAAAAAAAAATTAAAAGGAACAAAAGCATATGAGAATAAAAAATGTGTTTAAAGAAAAAGGTGGGGCTGGGCACGATGGCTTATAATCCCAGCACTTTGGAAGGCCGAGGTGGGAGGATCACTTAAGCCTGGAAGTTGGAGACCAACTTAGGCAACACAGTAAGAGCCCATAACTTTAAAAAAAATTAGCTGGGCCAGGCGTGGTGGCTCACGCCTGGTTTGGGAGGCCATTGTGGGTGGATCACCTGAGGTCAGGAGTTCAAAACCAGCCTGGCCAACTTGGTGCAACTCTGTCTCTGCTAAAAATACAAAAATTAGCCAGGCATGGTGGTGGGCACTCATAATCCCAGCTATTTGGAGGCTGAGGCAGGAGAATTGCTTGGACCCGGGAGGCGGAGGTTGCAGTGAGCCATCGTTGTGCCATTGCACTTCAGCCTGGGTGACAGAGTAGAGACTCCATCTCAACAAACAAACAAAAAAATTAGCTAGGCATGGTGATGCACACCTGAACTCTAGGTCTTTGAGAGACTGAGGTGGGGGGATCGCTTGAGTCTGGGAAGTCAGCACTGTAGTGAGCCATGATTATGCCACTGCACTTTAGCCTGGGCAACAGAGTGAGACCGTGTCTCAAAAAAAAAAAAAAGAAGGAAAAGTGGAATATTCTCCCTACATCCACATTCCAGCGATTAGCAGCTTGGTGACTTAGTCCAGACCTGTTTCCAGTGCAGGTACAGATTTATATCAGGTAGAGGTTTGGTTAAGGAGATTACGTAAAGAATTTTCAGTTCTTTTGTGACACGTGATTCACCTTTATTGGAGTATAGAAAGATTTTTCCTAATTTTACAGTAATTACTGTGGTGAAGATTTACTATTGAGTGCTTATGCTTACTGTGTGCTAGGAACATTACCCCTACACAGGTACACCTTGGCTGTGATGCATGACTTTCTGTGTTTCACCTTTCACTGCAGATGGTCCTCATCCCTGCTGGAGTATTTACAATGGGCACGGATGATCCTCAGATAAAGCAGGATGGGGAAGCACCTGCGAGGAGAGTTACTATTGATGCCTTTTACATGGATGCCTATGAAGTCAGTAATGCTGAATTTGAGAAGTTTGTGAACTCAACTGGCTATTTGACAGAGGTAATGGGATTGGGGAAAGGAGGAAGAACTTGTTCTTTTCCAGAACTTTTAAGAATGCTTTAATAGCAGCTAAGATTGACTGACCACTTTTACCATTCTGTGGTGGAACCATGAGACACATTTTATTATATATATTTTATCTTAATTTCTCACAGCAACCCCATGAAGCAGGTTGTTTTTCAGGTGGCATACTGAGGATTAGAAAAGCAATTTGCCCCACATCACACAGCTAGTTGGTAGTAGTAGCTGGGATTCCAGCCTGGCCAGTGTGACCTCAGAACCTGTGTTCATAACTATTACGCTATATTGTGTTAATGCTTTAATATGCTAGAGAATACCACTGTCCACTAAGGCTTTTTGAGATACAGATGGCATGTAAATTAAGGCCACTTTTCTTCTCAATAAATTGCACTTTGGCTTTTCCAGAAGCATTACATATTTTTTAAGTGATAAGTGCGGAAGTGCTGCTTTTCATTTTTGGGGCTTCCTTCCAATACCTTGACAGCTCATGCATGCTGTGCTGTGGCAGTTCCAGGCATTGTCTGATGGTCACTGAATCACAAAGCAAGCTTCTGAAAGTGGGTGCTGTCTTAAATGGGAATAGGAAGAGGAAGTCTTTCTAGTCTATGAATGTTTCTGTGAGTTTCTGAAATATACTTGTTTTGTAGGTTTTCCAGTTTTCCCTCAAAGAAAACCTTTACCCTTGTCTTCAGTTCGTTTAGTCCCTGTTCTTTTTTTTTCTTTAACACCCCAGTCATCTTTTTGTAAATTATTATTAAATGAATAATTTGTAGTAAGCCGAAGTCCTTTTCCTTTTGATTTCACAAGGAGACTCTCAGCTCAAGTTCCTCAATAGTTTAATTAAGTCAGAAGACTTGTAAAGAACCATGGTTCTCCATGAAGATTAGATAGAATAAGCAGAATTTAGGGCATCTAAAAACATGGATGGGGAAACGTTATAAGTTGGTACAAAAGTAATTGTGGTTTTTGTCATTACTATTAATGGCAAAAACCACAATTACTTTTGCACCAACCTGATATATCTGTTTATTTACTACCGTCAAGCCAAAATGTAGTATTTCCCTCAATTATGATGAAAACAACAAACCACAGCAGCAGTAGCAGTGCCTCTGACTTTGTCACCAGTAGAAATCACAGACATTTTAAATCATATTTTTGTTGTTGCAGAGATCTTGAAATATTGTTTACTTTCATCCCCACCTTTGAAATATGGTAGTTATGAGGCCTGCCACTAGATCTTATTTAACATATTAGCGAAGAGCGTATTTAGTACTATAGCACTAATTTGTTTATTTAATGTTTTGCTGTAATGACTTTTCTTCACAATACTGTTGATTTTATTTTATGTGTTTAAACATTTCATTCTGAGAAGGGGGTTCTTGAGCTTCACCATGCTGCCAAAGAGCTCAAAAAGGACCAAGAGCTGCCTTGGACAAAATGCTCTGTGTTTTCATGCCACTCTGTAGACTCCTTTTCCATCTCTCCAGCTTCACTTTGCATCATGCTCCTCTTGCATGCCATCTTCTAGCCCTGCTGGTTTTGTTTCTGTTCCTTGAAAACTCAACATTCTTTCCTACCTCAAGAGCTTGGCCCGTATTTTCTCTCTGTTTGGAATTCACAGTCCTCTTGCTTATCCCCCTTGTGCATGGCTGGCTCCTTCTCATTCTTGAGTCATCTCAGCTTCAGTGTCACTTTCAAGGACGTTTTTTATGACACTCTTTACCTTACAAGGTGGAGTAAAGTTGTAATTATTTTCTTCCATTCTTTGCTTGGCCTGATTTTTTCTGTGCTCCCACACTTAAGCACAATAAGGATAGGGACCATGGCTATCTGATATTGACCTTGTTATAGCTTCTAATTTAGCCCCAAACTGGGCACATGGTAGGTTTTGATACATGTTTGTTGAATGAATAAATAGCTTAGGTAGTTAGGCATAGCCATGTCACAAGGGAATGCAGGAAGAAGATTAGGGGTGAAGAAAAGATGGTAGGCTCCACCCAGGAAAAGGAGTTGGAGGTGCTTCTAAGAGCTGCAATATAAGGATCCAGTACTCAGTTAATTTCCTCTAGTAAGAACAGGACAGAACTAGAGGCAGAGATTTGAGAGTCATTTGGCGAACTGGCTATAATTAATTTGATGAGACTGAAAGAAGTTGTCCATCAACAAGAATCAGTGTATCTCAAAGTATATCCCTTGAACTGCTTGTATTAGAACAACTAGCTGCGTGCTATTTACACATACAGATTCCTACACCTCACACTAGACCCTCAGAATTAGAATCTCTGGGGTTAGGGAGCAGCAGTATGTAGTTTTGACAAGCTGATTACATAATCTCAGCTACACAAAGCCTGAGAGCCACTGGTGTAGTAGAAGGGCAGAGAGCCAAGGGCAGAGCTCAGGGGAGCAACAGTTTCAGGGGCTAAAAGAAGAGCCCACATATTTTAGGAGACGAATAAGAACACTCAGCAATGTAGGAGCAGAGTCATGGTTACCAAGGGACAGATGACCTCATTTCAGAATAGGGTTACATGCAAGAAAAATAATCAGGTGGGTGAAGAATTGAGACACTAATATTAAATAAAATCATTAAAATACAGGTTCCATCTGGTGCTTAAATTGGCCAGTTGAGATTTGTAAGCCCATTTGACCCCTTAGTGAAGCTAGAATGTGTCAGAATATGAGCAAACAGTGCCATTTCATTCGTTTAGCTAGAGTCAGGACCAGGGCAAAGGACAAAGCTTGATTATGTACTCTCACGTGTACAGAATACTGTTATTTCCCAGAGTCATTTGTAATACTTGAGGAAGTGTATTTCTTTCAGGAACAGTCACGTTCTCAAAAGCTAATCTGTTCAGTCTGCATTCTTATCAGCTAAGTGAGTCTTAAGTGAAAATGGCGTCTGTAAGTGACATTAACCGGTTTTAAGAGGAAGCCAGAGATTTTTAGGTCCTTTTGGAGTCCTCTGGGAAGTCATAAGACAGACTCAAGTTCAACTGGACAAGAAGAATCACTTTGATAATGTGCAAAGAAAATGGCACACATGAAACACATTACTACAACCTTTTCTGGATTCTTATTTCCTACCTTCCTTATAGGCTGAGAAGTTTGGCGACTCCTTTGTCTTTGAAGGCATGTTGAGTGAGCAGGTGAAGACTGTTATTCAACACGCAGTAAGTAATGTTTCAGCAGGCTCCTGTATTTCTCTAAGGCTCATTGAAAAGGGTTTGGATGAAAAATCCAAACCATGCAAGCCACCTTCCTTTACCCCTAACACCTAACCATTCTCCTGCCCCAAATAACAGGCCCATGGACCAGTATACCTATCTTAAGGAAAATGGCACAAGATGGTATCTGAGGAAGTGCTGAGTCTGCCTTGAGCTTCTGTCTTGTGTACCTAGGAACACATTGTGTTGCTAGACAGAGCTCAGTAGGCTCCAGACACTCCTGAGTTTCATTTACTTACAGCCATTTCTAGAATGGAGGGCTTAACGAGAACATTTTAAAATTCTGTTCTTAAAGTCTCAATCTCATCAGGTGCTGGTGTGGAGATGGAGCTTTCTTAAACATTTTTGAATTCATAGGATCAGAGTAGCATTCAAGAAAGGAGCCCTTTGTTCTGAATGTTCATAAGAAATGGGTGTGGTGATCTGGTTCTTACACTCAGGGGTGTACCCTCTCATATGGAGGATCTAGGGAATGCAGATGAGGTGTGATTTCTCAGACATCATGGAAACAAATGGTGGAGTAGACTTCCACAAGCATCTTTGTGATGGTGGAACTTAGGATTCTTGTTCCAGACATTTTAGCATGTTTGTGTATGTTTAGTATTTGCTTGCTTACATGTCTCTTGAACATATAAGAACAAGGGAAGGAATGAGGGTAAGCTGGGAATGTGAGGGTTCACAAAATAAAGAGGGCAGAGAATGCAGAACAGACAGGAGACAGTGAGAGAGGGAAGGAAATGGGTTTGCCCACTCAAAGGAGGCTGATGAAGCTAGAGGCATTGAAGACAAAGGAATTGGACCCTCATCCTCCTTTTTAATGGAAGTTTCCTTTTAATTCCTGTTTGTACTTCATCTTTATGGGTGGGCCTCATTCTGTCCTCTCTTGTGAGCAGCAGTGCAAGAAAAATTAAATGGTCCTGGCTTACGTTTTCTTTTTCTTAAAACTAATGTAGAAAAACTTGGGGGAAAGATAAAACAAGACTTGCTTTCAGATCATATATAGGTGAATCGAGCCACTTTTTAATGTGTTTTAGATACATGTTTGAAAAATGCGATTGAGCTCCATTTGAATTTCACAGCTTTCTTTGCTCCTTACAAGTTTATAAGTCTATTATGTAATCTGATATTCCCCCCCCCCCACTTTTTTTTTTTTTTTAAGGGCTTTGAGGTCAGTTTAGGCTAGTGTTGATGAGCCAGCAACTTGGGACATGGTGCCTCATTTTAAGATACCAAGTTCAGGTGAGGGAGGGCGTTTGCGCTTATTTTTGTAATTTGCGTTTTCAGATACAGGGCCTCTTGTCACTTGAGAACTTCCAAACATATTAGGCGTGAAGACAGAGGTGGATCATTGCTAGGCTCTGAAGGTGCCTGTTGAGTACATAGTGAAGTGTCTGTGCTTGTAACTAGGATGAGGACAAGCGGCTCTCGCTGGGTTGTAGTGTCAGTAACTTGCTTAAATGCTCATAATGGAAAAGCAAACCTTTTAAGCTTATTTAGAAAGGGCTGAATGAATAACATAAACCTGTCAATGATCTGGGAGAGCTAAGTTTTTGTTTTTTTCATCCTCCTCTTAAGGCCTGACTTGGCTTCATTCAGTGAACCAGACCTTTTTTTTCTTTATAACCCAGTGTCTCCAGAAAAGTAGGAATGAGCTGGCCCACGAGGTAGATTTAAGCAGTAGAGGGGTTGATTTTGGGTGGTAGATAGGCAAGCCTCCAATCACCCTGAATCACATAGTGAGAAAGCGCTTTCCTTTTAGGTATCTTTCAAGACTTGATTCACGTTAAGAAGAAAGACTCATTTGAGTGCTAGCATATCCTTAACACTCGACTACTCCTGCTGTTCTCTATTTTAACATAGAAGAGGCCTTGGAAGTGTCTCCAGCAGCTAGTTAATAATATTGTTTATTTTCATGCAGTTATTTTTAAGTGTTGCATTCTATTTATGACAGGTTGTAAAATTGAGATAAATTCTTTTAAAAAAAATTTTTTTTTGTAAAATAAGACAAATACAGAAAATCACACAACACAAATGTAGAGCTTACTGAGTTATCCTAAGGTGAACACACTTGCAAGCATTACCTAGGTCCAGAATTTGAATTTTTCTGCCTACCCTGGCAGTCCCATCCAGGTGCCACATCCTAGCCATCACCCCTCTCTGTCCCTAAAAGTAGCCACTACCTTGCTTTTCAAAGAAGATACTTCTTTGCATTTCTTGATAGTATTACTACCCAGGTGTACGTCCCACGTTTAATCTTGCCAATTTAAAGGAAATTTGTATCTTTTAAGACTCTTCTAATCTACAGGTTTCCCTTTCATTGCACTGCTTCCCCCTACCCCTTATTTTTTCCTCCAGTGATTTATCTATTGAAGAATCCAGAACATTTAGCTTGGAGACTTTCCCACTGCCTGGATTTTGCTGAATGCCCTGTCATGGTGCAGTTCACCTGTTCACTCTATCATCTGTATTTTCTGCAAATTGGTAACTGGATCCCCAGGCCTGATCAGACTCACGTTTAAACCTTACAGCAAGACATCAGATTATTGGTGGGTTCTTTCCCCACGAGGCACCTGATGTCTGCTGCTGCTGCTGCTTTTCATGAGGTTAGTGGCTATTGATGCTTAGTGCCTAATCCATTAATCTACTGGAGGTTGTAAGATGGTGTATTAGTCTCTTCTCATGCTGCTAATAAAGACAAACTGGAGACTGGGTAATTTATAAAGAAAAAGAGGTTTAATGGACTCACAGTTCTACATGACTGGGGAGGCCCCACAATTATGACTGAAGGTGAAGGAGGAACAAAGGCACATTTTACATGGTGGCAGGCAAGAGAGCATGTGCAGGGGAACTGCCCTTTATAAAACCGTCACATCTCATAAGACTTATTCACTGTCATGAGAACAGCACAGGAAAACCCACTCCCATGATTCAATTACCTCCCATTGAGTCCCTCCCTTGACAGGTGGGGATTATGGGAGCTATAATTCAAGATGAGATTTGGGTGAGAACACAGCCAAACCGTATTAGATGGTGATAATCTAACAGATCTTTTTCATTTATTAATGGAGATACTTTCATAAAGAGATAATTCATTCCATCTGCTATTTCTTAACCATTGTTGCAGGTGATACAGGAAAGATAGGATAAATGCTTGGCCCTTTACTAGCTTTTAAGATATGAATTGGTTCTCTACTGTTTTTCAAAGGTGACCAATTCGAGTATTTTTTGATTAAATATTTCATCTTAAGATAATTATATATTCTTATGCAGTTGTAAAAAATAATACAGAGATCTGGTGTACCCTACACCCAGTTTCCTCCAGTGGTACTATCTTATATAAGTATAGTATGGTTTCACAGCCAGAAAATTGAGCATTCATATGACCCGCTTGTTTTTGTCTGATTTCACCAGTTATGTATTCATTTGTGTGTCTGTATATATATTTAGATCTGTGTAATTTTACCATAAATGGAGATTTGTATAATCACTGGATTTTAAAAAAGTCTTCATGAACTCATGGCTTTAAATATATTTTATGGCCAGGCATGGTGGCTCATGCCCCGTAATCCAAGCACTTTGGGAAGCCAAAGCAGGATGTTCGCTTGAGGCCAGCAGTTCAAGACCAGCTTGGGCAAAAGAGAAAGACCCCATCTCTACAAAAAATACAAAAAATCAGCAAGATATGGTGGCACATGTCCATAGTCCTAGCTACTTAGGAGAAAGAGGTGGGAGGATCACTTGAGCCCAGGAGTTTGAGGTTTCAGTGATTTGTGATAGCACCATTGTATTCCAGGCTGGGTGACAGTGAGACCCTGTTTGTGGGAAAAACAACAACAAACACATATTTTATAAGTTTTTTTTCTTTTTTTAACACTGAAATCATGATCCCTTTTGAAGGTTTGGGCATATCTTTTTTTCCAGCAGCTTTATTGAGACGTAATCTAAATACCATAAATTTCACCATACTAAGTGTATAATTCCAGATTTTTTATATAATACAGTTCACCACTAGAAAGCTGACCATTGGTACAACTCACTTATTTTGGGGTTGTATCAAAAATTTATCTGTATCACCACAATCTAATTTTAGGACATATCTGTCAGCCCTAAAAGAAACCACAGGCATGTTTGCTGTCATTGCTGATTCCCATCCCCAGCTTTAGGCAACTGTCTTGAGTCCTAGCGGTGACCCTGGTGGCCCTTCATGGCTTCATAGCTTTTCTTTCTGTAGTGACAAGATCTGCTCCCACCCCTACCCCTTACCCTTTAAAGCCATTTCTTTAAGAAGCTCAAGTATCTTTTAGTAGAAAATAGCATTTCAAGGACCCTGTCTAGGCCCTGGGTATGCTCATTGCTATTAGGTTGGTCATTGTTTCTAGGCCTCTGCCATGGACAGATGGAGATAAAATGCCAAATGAGTTTACACTGATACTTCCATTTTGTGATTTTTAATTTAACCTGTTCTGTATTACATCCGTCTCCTTTCTTCCACAGCAGGAACCCTGGTTTTCAAGGACACAGGGGATGATAGACTAGTCCATAATCACTCATTTATTTTATCCCAGATTATGTACATAATGTACATAATATTATCATCCCAGTGTAATTACTGAGAGTAGGTTTAAAAAAAAAATCCCAAACGTTTACATATGCTTTTTTTGTTTCTCCCCTAGTTTTAAAATATTGCACTATTTCTGTATTATTGAAACATATGTCCATCGTAGAGAGTACTCTCTCCATTTTAGCTCTCAGAACTAATTTTAGTTCTACAAGTAACCACATGTTTAATGCTCTCTGTATTCATGTCTCTCTAGTCATTTGAATTGATCAAGCTCATTCTAAACCAGATTCTTCAGGAAGTGGCCATGGGAACACTATACCCTGAGTTTTTGTGTGTTGGTAACAGTTTGTTAGTGCTCTTTATACTTTAAAGTCAGTTTTTCTGGATATGAAACCTTTGGTTCACATTTACTTTTCTTGAGTAACTCACATACTGTATTTCTTTTTCTTTTGGAATAAAGCACTGCTATTGAAAAGCCTTATGATAGCCTAATTTTTTACCCTTGAAAATTAGTTGTTTTTGCCTAAATACCCAAAACTTTTCCTTTTTCTTGTTCTTTTGTTTCCAGTGATTTCACTAGACTGTGTGTTGGTGTTGGTCATTGTGGATCAGTACTCTCAGGTATGGGATAGAAGCTTTCAATATGAAGTTTCACAGTTTTTAAACTTCAGGGGATTTTTCTATTACAGTTTTTACTATTTTTTTTGTGTTCCTTTATTCTTCAGGAACTTTTCATATCTCTCATTACATAATTCTTCTTACCCATTTTCAGTGTTTATCCCCCCGCTTGTTTTTTTTGAGAGGGTCTTGCTGTGTCACACCAGCTGGAGTGCAGTGGCGTGATCTTGGCTCACTGCAACCTGACTTCCTGGGATCAAGTGAGCCTCTCACTTCAGCCACCCAAGTAGCGAGAACAACAGGTACATGCCACCACACCTAGCTAATTGTTTTGATTTTTTTTTTTTTTTGAGACAGGGTCTCTGTCCCCTAGGTTGGAGTGCAGTGGTGCGATCTTGGCTCACTGCAACCTCCCCTCTCCTGGGTTCAAGCGATTCTCCTGCCTCAGCTTCCCTAGTAGGTGGGATTATAGGCATGTGCCACCACACCCGGCCAATTTTCATATTTTCAGTAGAGACAGGGTTTCACCATGTTGGTCGTCGAACCCCTGACCTCAGGTGATCTGCCCGCCTCAGCCTCCCAAAGTGCTGGGATTACATGCATGAGCCACCGCACCCAGCCTGTTTTGATTTTTAGTAGAGATGAGGTCTCACTATGTTGTCCAGGCTGATCTCAAACTCATGGGCTCAAGCAGTCCTTCCACCTCAGCCTCCCAAAGTGCTGGAATTACAGGCAGCAACCACCATGCCCAGAATCTTTTTATTTTTAATTTTTCTTCTTGTTTGTCTTCTGTGTCTTTTAATTAATATGTTTATTTCTGAAATGATGTTTTCTTTTATTTCCAGTTGCTACTTGACTTTTCTACCTCATCTGAGTTTGTGGATTCTGATTTAGTTTGTTCTCTCATGCATCATTTTCTTAATGTCATTTACCTCATTTTAAAAAACTTTTATTTTTTGAGACAGAGTCTGGCTCTGTTGCCAAGGCTAGAGTACAGTGGTGCAATCTTGGCTTACTATACCCTCTACCTCCTGGGCTCAAGCAATTCTCCTGCCCCAGTCTCCTGAGTAGGTGGGATTACAGGGATCTACCACCACGCCCAGCTCATTTTTTGTATTTTTTACTGGAGATAGGGTTTCGCCATGTTGCCGAGACTGGTCTCGAACTCCCTAGTTCAGGTGATCTATCTGCCTTGGCCTCCCAAAGTGCTAGGATTACAGGCCTGAGCCACCATGCCCGCCTACCTCATTTTGAAACACCATGTTGTGATTTTTGGTTTTTTTTGAGCATGTCTTCCTGACTATATTTGTTGTTCATAAGAATGTTCTGCTGCTTCTTCTCTTACTTCTTATAGACCTTTGGATTGGATTTGAGCTTGAGTCTTTTCTGTTGCTCATTTCTATGTGAACTCAATTTTTCTGAACTTTTAGAAAGTGACTTGGTTCAGTTCAGGGCAGCTTTGTAACTTCGCCGAGCTCCCTCTTAGTCGTTCTCCGCGTAGTGTTTCAGTGATGGCCTCCTGTCGCATGAGATTTCCCGACGTCTTCCCCTCCTCCACTACTTCTCTTTCCTTTTTCTCTCTTGTCCCTCTATTTCAGGAGTTTGGTTTTGTCTCTTGAGATTTCTCCTTGGCGCGAGGCTCTGTCCTAGGAGGGAACCCTGGCAGACCAGTTTCAAGAGTTCATAGTGCACAGCTGCTTGGGCGCCTTCACACTTTCCTACCATGGGCCCCTTAAACCTACTCCTTATTGGAGTGGGGAAAATTCCTTCCAGTGTGAGCTGCTGTTCTCAAACTGTTTCTCCATGCTTTCCAGTAATGCCTGTTGGCTCGTTTGGGATTTTCCTTTACACGGGTCTGATTCTCTGCTACTTTTTTTGCTTTCTCCTGTCCAGCCACTGCCCAGCCACAGATACCATACAGGTTGTATGGCCATTGGTGGTTTTTCTTCACCTGTCTGTGTGTTTGTGTTCTGGGTTTGATGAGGATACTTTGTCATATGGATTTGCTGTGCACGTTGTTCTTGGGTTTTGTGTACTGCTATCTAATTGTTCTGTCTGGCTTTATACATAGATTTGGAGAGATTCAAAAGCTTTCCTGATGCTGTCACCATCTTAGCTAGCTTTCCTTTTATGTAAAGTTTTGAGGTAAAACATTGAGCTAGCTTTCAGAGTTTGTGTGTAAGAATATCTTAAACTGGTGAATTTAATGGTTTAAAACAGAGTCTTATTATCCAAATAATAATCATGAATTATTCATGATATTGAATTTGAGACAATGATCTTAAAAAGTATAGATATTAAATCCCAAAAAGGATTAAGGCTAGTTTTGTTATTGTGGTCGTGTTTGGTTTTTTGGGAGGATATTATACTATAGATCAGCAGTCCCCAACCTTTTGGCATAAGGGGCTGGTTTTGTGGAAGACAATTTTTTTCTCAGATGTGGGGCAGGGGAGGGGATGGTTTTGGGGTGATTCATGCACATTACATTTATTGTGCATTTTATTTTTATTATTATTACATTGTAATATATAATGAAATAATTATATAACTCACCATAATGTAGAAACAGTGGGAGCCCTGAGCTTATTTTCTTGCAACTAGATAGTCCCATCTGGGGGTGATGGGAACAGTGAGAGATCATCAGGCATTAGATTCTTATAAGGAGCACCCAACCTAGCTCCCTTGCATGAGCTGTTCACAGTAGGATTCACACTCTTATGAGGATCTAATGCCACTGCTGATCTGACGGGAGGCGGAGCTTGGGAAGTAATGCGAGCAAGGAGGAGTGGCTGTAAATACAGATGAAGCTTTGCTCACTTGTCTGCCAATTACCTCCTGCTGTTCAGCCCGGTCCCAACAGGCCACAGACCAGGACTGGTCCGTGGCTTGGGGACCCTTGCTATAGATAACCCTCCCTTCTTGAAAAAAGGATAGTATTTAAGATATAATTCCAGTATTTAATATAAAGACTGTTTTGATTTTATAATTGTGTTGTTAATATGCGTCCTAAAACATTGACACAAGGGACAGCCATAGGCTGGGTAGAAAACAGTTGCTGTTGGTGAGAGCTTGAGAAACAAGGATTATCTCTTCATTTGTAGCTTGGCACTTTCTCGATTAACAGTTTAAGGAAACAAATACCTGAATAGGTATCCTTGACACATGAGAGGAGTAGGCTATTTTAGGTTCTTTTCAACTGAAAGTCAATTTCAGTGATGGATGAGAATTACCAAGCGTCTTTTTTTTTCCCCCCTTTCAGTACAAAGTAATTTCTAGGCAGTCATATCCTGGCCAGGTGGTGCTGGGTGCTTTGTTATTTGGATGACACTGGACTGGGACAGAAGGCAAAGAATAATGCAGTCTGACCCTCTGTTATTTAATCACAACTACATGAAGACTCTAAACTAGAAAAAGAGCTGTTAGTAAGAGCGATCCAGTTATCTGAATGTGCATGGGTTGCAGTGAGAAATGCCTTGAGGTCCAGCAGAATTCTAAGGTTATAGCCCCAAAATAATTTTTGGAAAAGCTTTAGTAGGTTAACTTCAGTGTAAACCAAGCAAGAGAGTACTCAGAAAGGCAAGTTTCAGTACATAAGAAAAGTAAATTAAAATAACTGAAAACACATGTTAAGTCAGATAAATTGCTCAGCTCTTTTTTTTTTTTTTTTTTTTTTTTTAAGATGGAGTCTCACTCTTGTTGCCTAGGCTGGAGTGCAGTGGTATGATCCCTGCTCACTGCAACTTCTGCCTCCTGGGTTCAAATGATCAAATGATTCTCCTGCCTCAGCCTCCCAAGTTGCTGGGATTACAGGCTCCTGCCACCATGCCCAGCTAAATGTTGTATTTTTAGTAGAGACAGGGTTTCACCATATTGGCCAGGCTGGTCTCAAACTCCTGACCTCAGGAATCCAACTGCCTCGGCCTCCCAAAGCGCTGGGATTACAGGCGTGAGTCACCATGCCTGGCCTGCTCAGCATCATTTTGAATGTTTGAACTTTCAGTTTTCTGGTAGTTAAAGCAGCACCTTCTTGAAAACTTCAATTCTGCTTTGAGAGGTTTTTTTCTTGGCTGGGTACAGTGGCTTCTGCCAGCACTTTGGGAGATTGAGGTGGGAGGATTGCTTGAGGCCAGGAGTTTGACACATAGTGAGACCTCATCTCTAATATTTAAATAACTAATAATTAAAAAGCAAAAAGAAATTTAAGAACGATTTTTTTTCCCTCTCATAAGATCACTAAGACTTTTCCTGCCCAAACTCACTTGTTTATTTGGAGAAAGCATAAGGAAAAGATCATAGCCTTTGAATCAGAGAGATTGGGTTTTGCATCTGAGTTCTGCTTTATCAAATGATTTGGGGAAAAGCCACATAACTTTTTTTTTTTTTTTTGAGACAGGGCTTGGCTCTGACACCCAGGCTGGAGTGCAGTGGCATGACCTCCGCTCACAGCATCCTTGACCTCCTGGGCTCAGGCTATCCTCCCACCTCTGCCTCCCAAGTAGCTGGGACTATAGGAGTGTGCCACCACACCACGCTAATTTTTGTATTTTTTGTAAAGATGAAGTTTTGCCATGTTGCCCAGGCTGTTCCCAATCTCCTGAGCTCAAGTGATCTCCGCCTGACTCAGCCTTCTAAAGTGCTGGGATTACAGGCATGAGCAAGCACACCTGGCCTCACTTAACTTCTTTGCTATTCTTTTTTTGACTTCTTAAGTTTAATACATAGTTTAAAATTACTGAGTCTTCTTTGCTAATGTAAACATTTTAGTCTGCATATTTCTTTCTAAGTGACCACTTTAGTTACACGTGTTAAAGTAGCTTTGTAGTTATTTCTAAGTATTTTCTAATGTCCTTTATCATTTCTTCTTTAATACATAGTTTATAAGATTTTTACTTTTTAGCATGCAGTTATTTTGTTATTGTTTGGTACTGAGATCTAATTCATTGGGGCTGTAGTCAGACAATGTGGCACTTGTGATATTGGTCCCTGAAATGTGTTGGGGCTGGCTTAAGCATCTACCAGGGGTCAACTTTCATAAATGAATCATATGTATTTGAAAATAATTTTTTATATTAATTGGGTACAATATTCTATACATATCCATTATAGGAAGTTGTTACTTTTGCTGTGCAAATTTTCTATATCCTTTTTTTTTTCCCTTCTGTTCGATCTTAGTAATTGCTGAAAGAGAAGTTAAAATCTCCATTTAAGATGCCAGATTTGATCATTTCTCTTAGTGATTCTGTCAAATTTTGCTTTATGTATATTAAAGCTATGTTATTAAATGTATGTAAGTTTGGAGGTATGTCTTCCTCAGATGAAAAATTACTAAGGGGAAACATCAGAGGTAAGTAGGGATTCTGGATTAACTGGCCTAACAGGATTCTTGCTGCAGGCAGGCCACTGTGATCAGACATCACCTGGCGAACTGGGGAACATGAGGAGTTTGATCAGATATCAAGGGTGATCACACATTTGAGGGTAGGCAAACTGACTTAGCAGGATTCTTGCTGCAGCTGGACAATGCAGAGATGAACTTGGAAGCCCAAAACTCGGGGCCTAGTTGAAAAGAGAGTTCAGAGGGGCCTCATTAGAGTTTAGTCAGGGAGAGAATCTTTGTCATTAATGAGGTGCATCTTTCATTTTAATCTGTGTACTTCTGTTAGATATCTTTTTTTTATAGCCTTTATAGCTATTGAAACTAAATAGTAAAGAAAGCCATGTCTTACTATTGAATTGAACATTTTATTATTATATAGAGATTCTTTTTTACTTTGATAATGATTTTTAGCTTAAAGCCTATTTTGTCTGGTATCTATTACATAGGTGTACAAGCTTTCTTTGGTTAGTATTTGTCTAATATACACTTTTTCTTTTTTTCACTTTTTTTTTCAATTTTTGTGTTTTGAGACAGAGTCTCACTCTGTTGCCCAGGCTGGGGTACAGTGGCACGATCTCAGCTCACTGCAACCTCTGCCTCCAGGGTTCAAGTGATTATCCTGCCTCAGTCTCCCAAATAGCTGGGATTACAGATGCGCACCACCATGCCTAGCTAATTTTTATATTTTTAGTAGAAATGGGGTTTCACCATGATGGCCAGGCTGGTCTTAAACTCTTGACCTCAAGTGATCCACCTACCTCAGCTTCCCAAAGTGCTGAGATTAAAGGTGTGAGCCACCACGCCCAGGCTTCTTTCCACTTTTAATTTGTATCTTTATATTTTTAGGTATATCTTTGTAAATAATACCTAGTTTCATTTAAAAGTAATTTATTCTTTGTCTTTCAATTAAGATTTTACTTCTTTTATATTTATTGTGGCTGTTGATATTTTTGGATTTAGTTCTACCATCTTATTCTTTACCTTCTGTTCTATTTTTCTCTCTTCTTTTTCCTCAATTTCTTGCCTGTGTTTTATTTTTCTTCTCATTCCAACTTTGCTTGTCTTTTTTTTTTTTTTTCCTTGAGATGAAGTTTCACTCTTGTCCAGGTTGGAGCAATCTTGGCTCACTACAGCCTTTGCCTTCTGGGTTCAAGCGATTCTCCTGCCTCAGCCTCCCAAATAGCTGGGATTACAGGCATATGCCACCATGCCCAGCTAATTTGCTTGTCTTCTTAGAAGTTTTATATACTTTATGTCTCCTCATTTAGTAGTTAACCAATTTTAATACCTGTGTATAAAGTCTAAAAGTATATTGTTACATTAACTTTTCTGTTGTGTAATACCATGACCTTACTCTAGTCATCCCCGTCCAACTCACATATTACTGGTGTCCACTCTTTCATTCTAATTTGTTTTGTTCCTCCACTAATTAGACATTGTTAATACTTTTTTATGTAGTCAGTATTTCTTTACTCCTATAACTACTAACATCTGTACTCTCCATTCCTTTCTGCATCTCAGGAATTCTGTCTGAGATCAACTTCTCTTCTGCCTATAAAACATCCTTTGGTAGTAAACTTTTTTGTTATTTAAAATATCTTTACTTCATTTTTGAAAGATATTTTCACTAAGAAAAGTTTTAGGTTGGCCGTTATTTTCTCTTGGCACACGAAAGGCAGTGTTTCAGTGTCTTCTGGTATTATTACTGCCTTTAAGAGGTCAGTTATCAGTCAGTTGCTGGTTTTTGCTTTTCTTTTTTTTAATTTTTCTTTTAGGTAATGCAGCTCTAGCTGATTTTAAGGTTATCTTCTGTCTTTATTATTCTGGGTGTTAATTTCTTGTATTTATCCTGCCTGAGTTTCATTGGGTTTCCAGGATCTGTAGCATGTTAGTCTCCTTTGTTAGTTCTACAAGTGTCTGTGGAGCTATCTAACGTCCATTATAGTTTCTTCTTTAACCTGTATATTGGGAAGTTTTTTTTTTTTTTAATTAACAACTCTGATCTGTTCTTAACCATTATCTTTTTAATATTTCCCTTTCCCTATTCTCACTTATTTTTCTCTGAAACTCCAGTTAGATGTTGGTTAGACCTCCTTACTCCATTTTCCAACGTCTCTTAACCTTACTTCTGAATATTTATGTTTAGATCTCTCTCTATATATATCTATGTGTTTTTAGTATTCCATTGTAATTCTCTTGTCTTTTTGGCTGTATCTTTAGTATTATTATTATCGTTTTATTTTTTTAAGACAGAGTTTTGCTTTTTTTGCCCATGCTGGAGTGCAACAGTACGATCTCGGTTCACTCCAACCTTCTGCCTCAGCCTCCTGAGTAGGTGGGTTATAGGCAAGTGCCACCTTGCCTGGCTAATTTTGTATTTTTAGTAGAGATAGGGTTTCTCCATGTTGGTCAGGCTTGTCTTGAGCTCCCGACCTCAAGTGATCTGCCTGCTTCGGCGTCCCAAAGTGTTAGAATTACAGGCGTTAGCCACCGCACCCAGCCTTAGTATTAATTTTAGTGGTAGCACTAAGGATTACAATATAATATACATACATAACAACTCACACTATAGAGTTAACGTTTTAACACTTTAAGTAAATGTGTCTTATAGTCATATAGATTCCACTACCACCTCCCCTGTGTTAGCATTGTCATGTATTATAGGTACAGGTACATACATTGGGAAAAACCTAGACTGTGTTCTGCTTTTTTTCTTGCTATACTCATACATATTTAATTTATTTACTTACTTTTTAAAAATAGAGATGGAATTTCACTTTATTGCCCAGGCTGGTCTCAAACTCCTGGCCTCAAGCGATCCTCCCAAACTGCTGGGATTACAGATGTGCACCACTGCAGCCAGCCGCATATTTTAAAGAAGAAAAATAGTCTGTTATATGTGTTCAAACCATTTCTGTTGCTCTTCCTTCCTTTCTAAAGTTCCATGTTTCTCTTTGGTATCTTTTCCCTTCAGCCTAAAATAAAACTTCCTCTAGTACTTTTTTTTAGAGTAAGTCTTATGGTAATGAATTCTCTTAGTTTTTCTTCATCTGATGTTTTTATTTCACCTTCATTCCTGAAGGGAGTTTTCTGAACTGACATGTCCTTTCTTTCATCACTTTACAAATGTTTCACAATCTTTTCTAGTCTACATGATTGCTGATGACAGTCATTTGAAACACTTTTCTTACATGTATTGTATCATTATTTTATGTCGTCCTTCAAGTTTCAAAAATTTTTTGTCCTCAACAGTTTGATTGTGATGTATTTTGACCTTGTTTTCTTAGGGATTATCCTACGTGGGATTTGTTGAGATACTTGTGTGTGTCCATTTATGTTTTTAACCATATTTGGGATGTTTTCAGACATTATTTCACTTATTTTTTTTTTAACACCCCCACTTCTTCTCTCTTTTTGGGACTCCAGTGTATAAATGTCAGACCTTTTGATCGTATCCCGGAGTTCCCGAGGCTTGTTCATTATTTTAAGGTAGTCTTTTCTCTGTGTTCTTCAGATTGTGTACTTCCTGTTGAGATGTCTTCAAGTTCCCCATTTTCTCTATCATTCTCTTGAGTTTCTTCTCCACTATTTTCCTGAGCTTATCTAGTAAGTTTTTAATTTTGGTTATTGTACTTTGCAATTCTAAAGTTTCATTTTTAGGCCAGGCAAGCTGGCTCATGCCTGTAATACCAGCACTTAGGGAGGCCAAGGCAGGCAGATCACAAGGTCAGAGTTCATGACCAGCCTGACCAACATGGTGAACCCCTGTCTTTACTAAAAATACAAAAATTAGCCGAGTGTGGTGCCGCGTGCCTGTAATCCCAGCTGCTTGGGAGGCTGAGGCCCAAGAATCGCTTGAACCTCGGAGGCAGAGATTTTGGTGAGCCAAGGGAGAGCCAGTGCACTCCAGCCTGGGTGGCAGAGTGAGATTGCATCTCAAAAATAAATAAATAAATAAATAAATAAATAAAATAAAGTTTCATTTTTAAAGATAGCTTCTTTTTTTTTCTGCTGAGAGTTCTCATCTTTCCATTCAAGACCATTCATGTTTGCTTCATAACTGGTAATTATAATAGTTCCTTTAAAGTCTTTGACTGGGCACAGTGGCTCATGCCTGTAGTCCAAGCACTTTGGGTGGCTGAGGGGAGATAGATTAGCTGAGGTCAGGAGTTCGAGACCAGCCTGGCCAACATGGCAAAACCCCATCTCTACTAAAAATACAAACATTAGCCGGGTATGGTGGTACAGCCTGTAATCCCAGCTGCTTGGGAGGCTGAGGCCCAAGAATTGCTTGAACCCCAGGTGGCAGAGGTTGCAGTGAGCTGAGATTGTGCCACAGCACTTCAGCCTGGTTGACAGAGTGAAACCGTTTCAAAAAAATTTAAAAAAGAAAGTCTTTGTTTGATAATTTTAACTTCTGGGTCATCTTGCTGTTGGCCTGTGTTCATTTTCATTTCCCTCCAGTATTGGGTCTCTGGGGCTTGTTATAATTCTCAAGGCATTTTTTTTTTCCAAGAAAAATCTGCCTAGTTAGGAACAGACTATAAGTTTTGTCTTACCTAAAGCTTGTGATCATTCTGCAACTGTTAATTCATTTTTTTCTTGCCAGCACAACATTGTAGTTTTTTATTCATTAGTATTTTACTTGTTTTAATAAATTTCTTACGGCATAATAATGCTACTTCGTAGAGATGTTGCAAAGACCAAATTAAATAATGTGCACAGAACCACCTGGTACAGTACCTAGCACATAGAAAGTCTTTTAGTAAATGGCATTGTTCTAGTTTCTTCCAGGGGACTATCTCTTTGCTTGATCTGATTGAACATTAAGTTAAATTTGCTTGGCTCTCCTGTTGCTCATTTGTAAGATTTGGTAATACCTCATATAGCATTCTATCAAGTTATAATGATGTTTTGAAAAGATTTGCTATTGTGGAATACCAAATATTGTGAATGTGCAATTTACTGTGAAATAAATCCCTTTAGATTATCTCAGAGTCCTTGACTGGAGGAATATACTAATGACATACTTTGTGTGTGTATGGTACCATTTTAACCATAAAATTCAGTGGCATTAAGTACATTCCCAATGTTATATAACCATCAACATTATGCGTTTCCAGAACTTTTCATCATTACAAACAGAAGCTCTAAGCTCATTAAACAATAACTCTCCATTCTTCCCTTCCTTCAGCCTCTGGTGACCTCCATTGTACTTTGAGTCTCTATGAATTCTCCTATTCTAAGTACCTCATGTAAGTGGAATCTTTGTCCTTTTGTGCCTGACTTATTTCACTCAGCATCACATCTTCAGGGTTCATCTATGTTGTAGTATGTATCGGAATGTCCTTCCTTCAAGCCCCTGCTTTCACTTGTTCTGGATATATACAATGAGATCTCTTGACCTATCATTTGGATTCATGTGTTCTTGAGGTCTGTTATACATGAGTGGGCTGTTTTCTTTGGCTTCTAGTGATGGAAGTGAGTCTCCTTCTATGACAATTTGCTTTCTGGCTTAAGATATGGTCTATGTGTTTAGCATACAGCTCTAGATGTCCCACCGTCTTCCAAGTATTGTGCTGTTCTGTTCCTGAGAATAAAGGGGTGAAACATACCTTCCTTGCCTTTTAGCTGCTCGAAATCTAGGGGATGCAGTAACAGACACTGAGCCAAAAGTAGGTTGCATTTCCCCGATTAGTAAATTTTAACATCAAATATATTAGAGAAGTAAAATGAAAATATATTTTCTTTAAACATTATGCAATAAATATTCAAAAGGAACAAGATTATATGAAACTCACATTATCCTGGAGTGTCCAGGTCATATGAAATAACAAATTGAGAATAGTATCAGGATGGCAACCAGCAAGAGTACTGATGAAGAGTCGGGGAAGTGTGTGGAAAGCCAAATTTGATGATCCAGGAAGGCCTGGGTGAAGAAAAGGCATTTGAGGGGAAACTTGCTGATGAACAACTCATCTTGGGAACACTTACGGCAGAGCATCTGTGTTTTATTTTTATTTTTTTTGAGACAAAGTCTCACTGTGTCACCCAGTCTGGAGTGCAGTGGCGTGATCTCGGTTCACTGCAACCTCTGTCTCCTGGGTTCAAGCAATTCTCCTGTCTCAGCCTCTTGAGTAGCTTGGATTACAGGCGCCTGCCACCATGCCCAGCTATTTTTTGCATTTTTAGTAGAGACGGGGTTTCACCACGTTGGCCGGGCTGGTCTTGAACTGCTGACCTTAGGTGATCCACCTGCCTCGGCCTCCCAAAGTGCTGGGATTACAGGCATGAGCCACTGTGCCCAGCCAGAGCAGAGCATCTGGCAGAGGGCCTGCTGTGTCCACATTCTTTAACTGCACACCTTTGGCTTTGCAGCATCAGGTCTCAGCCACGCTTCCTCTGGGAAGTCCATTTGAAACACTGTTCTGTCATCCACATCCCAAGTTTAGACGATCTCCATCTGTTATTTGTTCCTATGGCTTCTTGTGCCTTCTTTTCATATCATTTATCTCACTTAGGATAATTATTTGTATGCATATTTCTTGAATGCCCTTCCCTTCACTACATGGGTGTTTAATCTTTTGGCTTCTCTGGGCCACATTGGAAGAAGAAGAATTATCTTGGGCCACACATAAAATATGCTAACACTAACGATAGCTGATGAGCTAAAAAAAAATTGCAATAAAATCTTGTAATATTTTAAGAAAGGTAATGAATAAATGTTGGGCTGCGTTAAAAGGCATCGGGGCTGCATGTGGCCCATTGGCCACAGGTTGGACATGCTTGCTTTAGGAGGTATGTTCTGTGAAGGTGGTGGTGGGATTGCTTCTGTATTAGTCACCACTTTATCCCCAGCACAGTAACAGTCACTTAATAAGTACTTAATAAATATTTGTCAAAAATGAAAGAATGCCATTTGAATGTCATCTTTCGAAGCATTTAGTTTTTGAAAGCAGCAGGGCTCAGACCTGGTATGACTCATCTCATGTTGTAAAGTCAGCTTTTCCTTGGCGAGAGAGAGAGAACACTGGCCTGGTCACCAGGGTGAAGGTGGGTTCACAGTAACTGAGTTACCCAGGAAGGGCAGGCCGGGGCTGGCTGACTGGATGAAATAAGAAGATGACACTGTCTTTTGTGCCTTGTTTTGAAAAGAGTAGTTGTTCCTTAGATTTAGTAGTTAGCATGTGGCATAAGCTCAGGAAGCAAAACATGATAACCCTGGAAGGTGAGAACCTAATATAATAGGATAACAGGGCACACATTATTTTTTTCTAACCTGCTCCAAGGCACCTGATCAGAATGAGTGTGTGTGAGGCATGCTGGGGTCCCAGAGATTCGGATTTGAAATACCTGTTTAATGTGACCTTAAATTTCCTTTCAAGTCTTGGTTCTTTTGAGGCCTAAGTTAGATTAAGAAGTAAAAATGATTCTGACATTCCCTGCCCCTCGAATGTTGGACTCTGGATTATCAGCCTCTGTGGGAAAACAAAGGTAAACTGTTGAGTAGAATGTCATGCCTAGGGATGTCTAGCTTTAAGCAAAACTTATGTAAAAATAAGAATTTAGAATGGATGAAACTTTCAGAATTGCCTGGCAAAAAATATTCTTATAGATGAGGCAACAGTGGCCCAGGAAGGGGAACAAAAGGATATCCCACTGAAAGACAGTATTTAAAATTGATGTTTCTGCAGAAGAGGATCATCCAGGGATGGGGTGGGGTTTGAAAATCATGCAAACCTAAGGAACAGATGACTTTTTTCACTAAAAAAATGTTTATCCGTTATGTACCATGGGCCAGGTTGTGTTTTAAGTGCCGTAGATATAACAGATAACTAGATATAAATCCTTAATCTCATGGAGGTTATAGTTCTAGTAAGGAATAGACTAAACAGGTGAATTTGTAACTGTGACAACAGACTGTGGTTCAAATAAAGCAGAATGGTGGATAGAAAGTGATTCGAGTATAATGCTGTTGAGCTCTTGAGTCTTTTGTTTGTAGGGTTAGTGATGGCCCCTCTGAGGTGGTGACATCTGAGCCAAAACCTAAACAATGAACAAAGTCAGTGTGACCAGTAAGGACGGAGTGAGGAACAAGGGGGACTGTGATGTGGGGTCAGGGTTAGGTTGGAGAAGTAGTCGGGTGGATTGCACAGAGCCTTGTAGGCCTCAGAGGAGTTTTTATCTTAAACACAGTTAGAAGCCATTGGATCTAATTAACATTTCAAAGAGACCCCTCTGGTTCTGCGTGGGGTTTTGTGATAGTCCAGGTGAGAGATGATGAGTCTGAGGAACAAGGTGGTAGGAGGAGAGAAGCTAAGAAGTGGTCTGATATGGCCGGGCGTGCTGACTCACGCTTGTAATCCAAGCACTTTGGAGGCCAAGGCAGGTGGATCACCTGAGGTCAGGAGTTCAAGACCAGCCTGACCAGCATGGTGAAACCCCATTTTCAAAAAAAAAAAAAGAAAAAAAAAGAAGTGGTCTGATACTTGGAAGTATGTCTAAAGACATAGGGAAAAAGACAGGAATCAAGTGTGACTCCTGGGTTTTGGGGAGATAGTGATGCCCTTAATTTGAAATTGGAGAGCCTGGGAAAGGTTGAATAAATTACTGAACCCAAAGACTAAGAGGTAAATGAGTTATAATTATTCTGCAAATGTCTGAAAGATGATAGAAAAAGAATTTGATCTATTCCATGTGATCCCTGGGAACCTAGACAGGGACAGCAGATGGAAGGTCTCCAGGAGACAGATTTTAGTTTAGCTATAGATAAGAAACTCTGTTAGAATGATCTGAACATGACAGGGACTGCCTACCAGGAAGTGCTATCTGTCACCCAAATTGTTCAAGCTGAGACTGTGGGACCATCTATTCATAGAGTGACTGCATAATTTATTGTCCAAATCAAGACAGTTTTGAAAGTGAAATGGGATACTCCTAATTATGCTTGGATAATAGTGACTTAGGACTTTTCTCAATCTCTGGCTGGCAATGCCCTTGCCCCACCTTGGCCCACGACTTCAGGGCTAACTTGGCCTCGCCGCCATTTCTGTCATGTGGGGTGGCTGCTCTCTGCTGGTGGAGGGCAGAGGGCTACGATGTTACAGCTTCTCTGCAGCTGTGGGTTATTGTAAACCTGCAGCCATGGGTTATTTTCCTGGCTCTCCCAAACTGTCACTTTTCAGGGCCTATTTTCTCATCTATAAAATGAGGGAATTTTAATAGACATCTTCTCAGATCCTTCCCCACTTTAAAGTCCTTGCCACTTTAAAATCCTTTAAGTATGCAAATATTTCCTGCATAATTTGCCTCCACCAGGAGGAGAATCAGCAGTCACCATCTTGCCACTGGTGCAGTGTCCTGCCACAGGGTGAAATGAGATGTGCCAGGCTGGTAGCCTGAGGAAATTAGCTCTGCAGGATGTTCAGAATTTGTCCTATGCTCTGGCAGCCCTAGGCTGAGATTGGCTGGTACAGTACCAGCCTCTTGTAGAAGGGCCAGCAACAGAGCCATGATGTTACATGGTCATTTGCAGATGTATGTCTCTTGTTATTAATAAAAGTAGGAAGTAGATCATTCCAGGCTGTGAGCCTGTACTGCCTTTGCAACAAGAGTCCCTGTCCCTTGAGGATGCTCCTTTTCCTATCTTTTACAAATAATAGGTGAGATTATTTGTATTGTGGTTTACCTCCAAAACAATGTGTGTGGGAGAATTTTCTGTCCTTAAAATGCCATTTCTATGTTCTGTCTTCTCTTTGACCCCTCTTCTCAGAAGCTTCAGAGCTTGTAAAGCATGAAAAAACAGCATAGAAGCAATCAGATGGCATTCCAACTTTCTGTAATTTCCCTGTTTTAGACACTGGAAAAGATCTGTAACTAAGGTACTAGCAATGTAAGGAACCTACGTGGAACCTTTTTGTAGAGTTGAAATAGATACCTTCATCTCGGGTGTCATGATTTATGTGTATACTCAGACCTCTTTCCAGAAGGAAACTAACCATACCATCTAATAATATTGGGGATTTTTGTAAATGATTTTTAGCAAGGGCTATAAAGACATGCTCTTAGGTCACAGTGATGCAGCTTGTGGAAATTTAGCAGAAGCAAAAAATGTACATGAAGATGTTTGAAGATGTTCACTATAGTGTTATCTATGATAGCAAAAAAAGCAACCACAGACAAACTTGAACATAACCTGAACGGTTCAATGTTAGGAGACCAGAAATTGTAGTGTATTGACAAGACAAAAATATTGGCAACCACTAAAAATGATCATTATGAAGTTCAGATAAAACATAGAAAAATATTCAATAAAATCAGTGAAAACATTCTATATAAAATTTGGAAAAACTGTATGTATACTTGCTGATGAAACTGGAAGGTGAATATAAAAATAAAATTTGTAATAGAATGATGAATATAAGAAACTTTTAATGAACATTTATTTGATTTTGCTTATTTTTGTTTTTTCAATATAAAATTGTCTCATCTCCATTAAAAGAAAAAACTAAATGAAACTAAAATGAAAATATGAATAAAAAATATGTTCACTGTAGACAATTCAGACATTAAAAATGGAATAGGACCAGGAGAGGTGGTTCATACCTGTAATCCCAGTATTTGGGAGGCTAAATTGGGAGGATTGCTTGAGGCCAAGAGTTTCTAGCCTAGGCAACATAATGAGACTCTGTGTCTACAAAAAATGAAAAAATTAGCCAAGTGTGGTCTTAACAGTCTTAGCTACTTGTGAGGCTGAGGTGGGAGGATTGCTTGAGCCCAGCAGTTCAAGGCTGCAGGGAGCAATGATAGTGCCACTGCACTCCAGCCTGAGTGACAGAGCATGACCCTCCCTCTAAAAAACAAAAGACATAAGAAGAATGTTAAATATACCCATAATCTCACCACCCAGAAATAATCATTGCAAACATTTAAATATATGTACTGCTAATATTTTCTTGGAATGTGTGGGTATGTGGGTGAGTGTTTCTATATACTGATACATTTTTAATTGCACTTGTACAAACACTTTTGTAACTGGCTTTTTTCACTTTCAGCAAAGGGCAGACATTTATTCAAATTTTATTTTTCCAGCATATAATTTTTAATGACTGTGATGTATTCTTTCAAATGGGTATAAAATAATTGATTGTGGATATTGTCACATTGCTTTCAAGATAGGTTATACCAATTTACAGTCACTTATTTGACAAAAAAGGGTAAAAACTTATTTTTAAATAATAAAATGTTTTTCTCTTATTTTGCTCATTTTTTTACAAGCCCCAAATAAATTCCCCCTACCCCCTGATAATGATGCAGGTCTCAACTGAAAGTGAGTAAACTAGATCACTTTTGAGGCTTCTTTGAGTCCATAGATTCCTTGGGCCATTTTTTGTACTTTCTCAATAGTGAATAACTCTGCATAGAATTTTCACTCCTCTCTTAGGGACATGAAATGTTTTGAGTATACTGTTTACTGATTGTGTGCCTTGAGAATGCAATGTATTATAGCATGAGGAATTTCACTAAGAACTGAAGCAGAAAGTATTGAAAAAGTTCAAATCTGCCTTAAGTTTCATAAATATTTTTACCCTATTTGAAAAAGCATGCATTTTTCTCTCCCATGCAGTCTATTAAGTTGTCAAGGTACCTGACTTAGGATTTAATTTGAAATAAGCTGTCAGACTTGACTGCCTATTTTCATGATGAATTTGTTTTTAGCCTTTATTCAAGCATCATTCTTAGCTTTCCACACTTGTATTGGGTACTGAAGAAATATTTTTACTGTGTGCTCTTTATTCCATTTAATTCCTTCAGTTGCTAAATTCTCCTCTGGTTTTATTTATACTTCATGAATTTGAACAGATCTGTAATTTCTCATTATTCACTGATGCCAGTTGAAAAATTCTCCCAGACTGTTTTTATGGGGATAGCTGTCATGTTTATACTACGTTTCAAGAAACGTCCATCTTTTACATTTGCTTGTCTAAATTCATTTAATTTTTAAGAGAGCAGTTGTAAAGTTGTGAACTTGACATCGTTACACTTGAGTATGCAGAATTATACAGAGCTTTCTCTTTTTCCTATGCTGATTTTATTCTGGGCTGTGTGTGTATAAGAAGCGTAATTTGCCACCTCTGGCAAGAATAGAGGCGCCTTTGTTGTCTTGTTTCCTATTCTTTAAGCTGCTACTACAAGTCTGGTTATGTCCCCAGGGAGAGGTGGGAAACATGTCCTTGCTCTCTGAAGTCCGTTTCTCAAGGGGACCTCAAAACTCACATGGGTCCTATTTACATTGTAATTGGTCACTGGCTGGCTTGTACAGCTGTTTCAACTTAAACCCTAGACAGTTGCTATAGAGATGGTTGACTAGAAATAGGTCATGTTAAAGTCCTTTTTCCTCTGGATGTAAGGGAGTGCTGGAACTCTGGAAATTGTCTCAGTTGAGCAGAGCACGTGTAGGTGGACAACCACATCCAAAAAGAAAAAAAAGTCTCTTTGTAGATTGAGGTTTATCATAGATGTCAGTCCACTCCTGTTGCTGCTTCTGCTCTGTAAACAACACATCTGAACACTATTCTTGTTGAAAGGAATTAGAGCTGTTACAATCTGCAGTATAGCCTTGATAAAATGCCTAATATGTGACTCTCAAAAGTTGTTTATTTTGTTAAGTTCCTAAACCTAAGAATAGCACTTATTTTCAAGACAGAATCAGGAGTTCAAGAACAAATTATTTGAAACGTTTAGAAACAGTGTCACTTGGAAAAGGAAAGCATCTAGTGACTTGGGGTGGGATTTGCCCTAAATTTGGCCAGGAAATATTTGGCATTCCAAGGGAAACTTGGGCAGGATGAATAAGGCCCTACCTCTGATTTTGTCAGTCCTTAGTTGTGGGGTGACTTTGATTATTAGTCTTTCCTTCTTCATGTGTGAAATGGGAAAATGGTTTCTGACTCTGCATCTGACCATTGCAGTGGTGACTTAACGTCTGTCTTACAGACAGACAGTGTGTAGTTTGGCTCCCTTACAGGGGCTCAAGCTCTCCAGAGATGGAGATTGAGGATTGTGGATCCCTCCTGTATTCTGTTTACCCCTCATACCCTCCCTGATATGGTTTGGCTGTGTCCCCACCCAGATCTCATCTTGGATGAATTGTAGCTCCCATAATCCTCATGTGTCATGGGAGGGACCCAGTGGGAGGTGATTAAATCATGGGGATGGGTTTTTCACACGCTGTTCTTGTAATAGTGAATAAGTCTCATGAGATCTGATGGTTTTATAAAGGGGAGTTCCCCTACACGTACTCTCTTGCCCTCTTGTCTGCCACCATGTAAGGCGTGCCTTTGCTCCCCCTTCATCTTCTGCCATGCCATGATTGTGAGGCCTCCACAGCCATGTGGAATGTGAATCAATTAAACCTCTTTCCTTTATAGTAAAAGGTGAAAGATTTATATGATTTGAAGAGAAACCAGAGTATACCTCTTTCCTTTATAAATTACCCAGTCTTGTGTATGTCTTTATTAGCAGTGTGAGAATGGACTAATACACGCCCCCTGTCCTACCCTCATGGTGCTGCTTGCTTTGGAGAGTGGGTTAGTTTATGTGTAGATGGTTCTCACATCATGACTGATAGAAGATGGTGTGTCTTCTTGAGAAGTCTTTGGAAGTGACATATGCCTCAACACTTCATTCACCTCTTAGCCCTTGGTCACTTTTCTCAGCTGATCAATACTCCGAAAAGGGTGGAGGGGGCTCAAGCTGAGAAGTTCTGGGGGTAGATTTTCACTAATTAGAATATATGTTCTTTGAAAGCTCTAAGAGAATATTGTAACATGCAATTAACTTAAATGAATAGTAGTAATAATGACAGCTAACACTCTGTACCAGGCATTTTTCTAAGCACTTTACATGTATTTTTAAATTTAATCCTTATAGTAACCCCAGGAAGTAGATAGTAGTATTTTATCCCCGTTTTGCATATGAGTAAACTGAGGACTGAAGGGGTTATATAAGCAGCCGGAGATCCTGTAAGTTGTAAAGGGTGGTACTGCTGTCCAAGCTTAGGCAACTTGGCTCCAGGGTCAGATACTCTATTATGCTACTATGAACTGTATATTAATATTTAAGAAGAGTAATCTTCTTTCTAGTTATCATAATGCAGTAGATCATTTGCTCTCCCTAGAGGACATTTAGCAATGTCTGGGGTCATTTTTGTGTGCCACAGTTGGCGTGGGAGAGGGAGGATGCAATGGGCATCTAGTGGGTAGAGGTCAGAGACACTGCCAAACATCCTATAATACACAAGACAGTCAGTCTCCCATAACAAGGTATTTGGCCTAAAATATCAGCCGTGCTGAGGTTGAGAAAACCTGTGATAGTGACACATACTCATTCTAAAAATGTCTCATAGTACTCTCCTAATCCTTCGCACGTGTTAAGTTTACGTATCTTCTTCCAGACATTTTTCTCCTGATTATACTAACAAACATTGTTATGCATATATTTTACAGAAATGAAATCAAATGTATATTCTATAGGTTACCTTTATGACAATATATTATATTCCTATTTCCATGTTGGAGTGTATTTTATGTATTCCATGTCATGTATACTAGCCATATAGTATTCATTTGTTCATGGACATCAAGGACTGCTGGGTTATTTTGTAATTTTAAGTTAGAAACAATATTATGTCTAGATTTACTATACATACATCTTTGCGTACTTGCTTTGGGTCTTACTATTTTGGACCAAAGAACAGGGTTGCAGTCCTTGGTCAAGGATAATGTTTCTGTGGTGTCCTCTTCCCCATTCTCCGGCCAGAGTGTGTTCATGTGTTTTTTCCATCTTACTGTGCACATCTTAGAGATTGATGATCATCATATAGCTCTGTGATGTTAAGCTAGTGGTGTGTTTTGGGTGGGTTGCTAGGTAGGATGAAAGATTTCAGAAAGAATAGATGCTGGGAGAAATGTAAAGCAGGTGTCTTAGAATGAGAGAAACTGTGGGTGATTAGGTGTGTGTATGGCAGAGGGTGGGGTGAGGGGTGGAATGAGATTAAAAAACCATAGTACTGATGTGTGTAGGGTGGTATCTGGACCCACCAATTTGAATTTTAGAGACATTTTTGAAAGAAAATGAGGTGACTAATTTCACACTTTCTATCCCAATTATTGCAACTGAAGAATTAATTATTGTATTAGGCCATTCTTGCATTGCTGTAAGGAAATCACTGAGGCTGGTTAGTTTATAAAGAAAGAGATCTAGTCGGCTCACAGTTTTGCAGGCTGTACAGGAAACGTGGCTCTGATATCAGCTTTTGGGGAGGCCTCAGGAGGCTTTTAATTACGGCAGAAGACGAAGTGGGAGCCGGCACTTCACGTGCTGAAAGCCGGAGCAAGAGAGTGAGGTAGAGGGAGGCGCCACACACTTTAACATGACCAGATCTCCTGTGAACACAGTGAGAGCTCACTCATCACCAAGGGATGGCCCAAGCAATTCATGAGGGTTCTGCCCCGGTGATCCAAAGACCTCCCATCAGGCCCCGCCTCCAGTATTGGGGATTTTATTATTATTTCAACATGAGATTTGAGCGGGGATAAATATACAAGTCATATCAATTATTATATGTAAAATAAATACTTTTAAAGCTATTTAATATACCAACTGTCTTAAATCATACTCTGAGGATTCCTGGAACTTGTAGATTCCCCTCCATGAATCAGGTTCAGTGCCAGCGATATAGTGGGTACTCAGTAAATATTTGTAACCAGATTGAATTAGGAAGAAAAGGAGAGTAGAAGGGTATGGGCTGAGAGGCCACTAGAGAGAAGCCCTGGGGGCTTCTGTACATAAACCGACTTGAGGGAAAGCTCCCCTTTGAAAAAAGGAGTAGGCTCCATTTCCATCCAGGTTGCAGTGAATGCCACTAATTCATTCTTTTTTATGGCTGAGTAATATTCCATTGTGTGTGTATGTGTGTGTGTGTGTGTGTGTGTGTGTGTGTGTGTGTGTGTATCTGTATATCTTTTTCATGTAATGCCTCCTTTTCCTCTGGGTAGATACCCAGTAGTGGGATTGCTGAATCAAATGGTAGCTCTGCATTTAGTTCTTTAGAGACTCTTCACACTGTTTCCATTATTCTAGGTGAAGTAACTCAGGAATGGAAAGCCAAACAACATATGTTGTCACTCGTAAGTGGGAGCTAAGCTATGAGAATGCAGAGGCATAAGAATGACACAGTGGACTTTAGGGACTCAGGGGAAGGGATAAAAGACCACAAATTGGGTTCCGTATATACTGCTCAGGAGATGGGTGCATTAGAATCTACCAAATCACCACTAAAGAACTTACTTATGTAACCAAATGCACCCGTTCCCCAGTAACCTGTGGAAATAAAAAGTTAAAAAATAAATAAAAATAAGTTTTAAAAAAAAGAAGGGATAGGAAATGGTAAGGCCTTCTCCTCTTTAAGGCTTGTGTGTTTTTGTCTCTAGTTACTCTGTGCCTGTGTGTATTCTAAGACCCAGCTGTTCCACTCCACCGTGTACTGTCGGCAGAAGTGCATACATATATTTGGCAAAAGCCACAAACTCTTTTAAGAATATTCACAGAAGCAGCACTATTCATAACAGCCCCAAACTGGAAACTACCCAAATCCCCATTAGTAGTAGAATGGACAAACAAATCATGTTTTTAAAAAAATCGCTAATGATGGAATATTTCAAAACACAAAAGGGTATGAGAAAAAAAGTCATTGTAGTATCTACCACTCAGATTTCACAGAGGTTAACCTATTGCTGTATTCTGTCATTTTTTAAAGCTTTTTTTATTTTTATTTTTTAATTTACGAACTAGAACCTTCTGATGGTGGCACTTAGTGTTGGGGACAGGGTAGAGTTGGGCGAGTGATCTGAAGATCCTCCTGAAACACGAGTGTGGGCTGACCTGAGCTTCCACTGCAGCTCCTCCCTTGACACTGAATGAATTACCTGTCATGGGCACCTAAACCTGTACGGCCCGGTCAGTGAGATCAGCCCTAGATGAGCTTCTGCAGTGCCACAAATGAAATAGAAAGCCATGCCTTTTCACTACCCTGTTCTCTGTAAAACAAAACACCTTGCTGTGAAACCCCATCTCTACTAAAAATACAAAAAATTAGCCAGGCATGGTGGCATATACCTGTAATCCCAGCTACTCAGGAGGCAGGACAGTTGCTTGAACTCGGGAGGCAGAGGTTGCAGTGAGCCGAGATCGTGCTACTGCACTCCAGCCTGGGTGACAGAGCGAGACTTCGTTAAAAAACAAAACAAAACAAAAAACACCTCGCTCTAGTGTCATTTAAAGACCCAATGCTTTCTTTTGTTGAAATATTTGAAAAATTGGATTTTCCCATCAAATTGCAATTGAGATATCATGAATGTTCTGATTGTGTTGATGTGAAAAGAGAATGAACAAAATTGAGGCTTGGTGTTTTCGGTGATTGCTGTAATTGTTAGCAAGGACATATTCTCCCTTAACTTCTGCTCAGAGAAGCTCAAAAGGATGAAAACAATCAAACAGTAACACTGTTGTAGGGATAACCTTGAGACACTTTCATTTGTATTTGTATTTGTATTAGAAGAATCATTTGCAGTCCAGGCAAGGTGGCTCACACCTGTAATCCTAGCACTTTGGGAGGCTAAGTTGGGCAGGGATCACTTGAGCCCAGTAGTTCAAGACCAGCCTGGGCAATGTGGCAAAACCCCATCTCTACAAAAATACTAAAAAATTTAGCTGGGCATTTTGGTACACACCTGTGGTCACAGGTACTTGGGATACTGGGGCAGGAGGATCACCTGAGTTGGGGAGGTCGAGGCTGCAGTGACCCATGAGCGTGCCATTGTTCTCCAGCCTTGGTGACAGAGTGAGACCCTCTCTCAAAAAAAAAAAAAAAAGAAAGAAAGAAAGAAAAAAGAATTGTTTACAACATTTTTTCGCTAATATTAGCAACAATGATTCGTTTTTGTGGCCCTCCTTATGACTGACTGTCATGGGGCCTTAGTGAGACTGGTTCCCCTTACTGAGTCTTGCTAAGTCATTAACCTCAGTTGCTAAGGGCATAGTCATAAGTCCTGTGTGCATATTATATTTCCTCCTTGTAATAACCCAAGATGTAGGTGCTGTTACTATCTCCGTCTCCAAATGAGAAAACAGGCTTGGAGAAAGAGGTTAAATAAGTTGCCTAGGGTTACACTGTACACAGCAGAGCCATGATTCAAATCTCATTGTGACTGGTTCCGAAGCCTGTGTTCCTAACCAAACCATTCACTAAATGAGGACCACTGGCTGTCGTTATTTTGGTTAACAGAACCGTAGAGTAGGAGTTAAGGTTCTAGTTAACAATTCGCTGAGCACTTTCCAGTCTTACCTGATTTGACCTGTGTATTCTGTTAGGTGAGGCAGGTGGGTGTGCTCCCGTTTCACAGACAAGGACTTAGTAGGTCCAGACAAGTGGCGAGCTTGCCCAGGGTCACACAGCTAATGTTGGGCTGGAAGTTGAATTAGGTTCTTTTGAAAAAACACCGCAGTTTTTCCTGTGCTTCAGCTTGATCTCTGACCACCATGATTGACCTTCAGCCTCGCATTTAGTTTTAAGGTTAACTCTGTTTCCTCATCTTTTAAATAGGAGCAGTACTACCTGTCTCACTTGTCAGAGATTATAGAGGATTGGCTAGCCATGCACTTTAAAAAATTTTTTACAGATATACTCCATTTGAATATGCGTTTATTGTTCACTGTGATGCTTTATGATATGAAGCAATACTTTCTGTTAAAGAATTATTTACATATAAGTCTTTATTTTGCTATTCTGGTAAATGTATTTGTTTGGTAACCCAAATGGAAGTTGAAGACTCTGAGATTTTTGCTGCATGTACTGAGTCGATGTTTTTCTAGAGTTGTAGCTAACTTCAGCCTGTTCTGGGTTGCTTTGAGGTTGCAGCTGCTCCCTGGTGGTTACCTGTGAAAGGTGCTAACTGGAGACACCCAGAAGGGCCCGACTCTACTATTCGGCACAGGTGAGGCTAGTCCCTCCTTCCCCAGTTGACATGTTCCATTCTAAAATAGATACCCTTTGCTCTTGCAAAATAACTTAGTGGGCATCTTCATCTGTAAAATGGTGAGAATAACAAACTCTACTTGATTAGTAGGAAAGTAATATGGCGGGAAATAATGTATGTAAAGACCTAAACATTGCACCTCGCTCATAAGAAGGCTCTTAATTAGTGGCCTCTTTCCTTCCTCATTTGGCCTGTCAAATAGTTGCCTCTACCAGGTTTCCCTGCTCCTTTTTTTTTTTTTCTTTTTGAGACAGAGTCTTTCTCTGTGTCCAGGCAGTGGCGTGAGCTTGGCTCACTGTAACCTCCGCCTCCTGGGTTCAAGCGATTCTCCTGCCTCAGCCTCCTGAGTGGCTGGGACAGGTGCGTGCCACCATGCACAGCTAATTTTTGTATTTTTAGTAGAGATGGGGTTTCACATGTTGGCCAGGATGGTCTCGAGCTCTTGACCTTGTGATCCACCCACCTTGGCCTCCCAAAGTGCTGGGATTACAGGCGTGAGCCACCACACCCGGCCCTCCCTGCTCCTTTTGAGAGGCCTATTCCAAACCTCATGACATGTTTAATCTTTATACTCTGTTTCTATTCTCTCTTATTAGTGGGTCATTATGAGGAAGAAGATGTCTGTCTTATGGATAAATAGTTGTGTCCTGCCAGGTTGCCACTGTAGAAGCCCAGGCCTTGGGTATAGGATTCACATCATCTTTAGTCCCAGATTGGCATTCTTTGAAGCCACTGTCTAACTGGAAAACTACAGAGAGCCAAGTCGGTCAGCAAGTCTCCAGGGTGGCAAAGAAATAATTGTCTCAAGCAAAAATAGAGTAACACTTTAAACCCTGGAGATGGAGCAGGGTTTGAGTTAGGACTCAGCATCTCAGCAGCCCAAGAAACCTGCTCTCCTAACCTAATTTTTCAGATGCAGTTTTTAAGCCTCTATTTTTAACAGCATTCCTGGTTATTGCCCTTATTGTCTGAGAGCTAGGAGTACAGGAAGTTCAGCTTTAGGGATAAAGCCCCTTGACAAATGTCAAACATCTTTCAAAGCCTGAGTTGGAAGTCTCTGTGTTGAAATTAGGCTTCAAGGTGGAAAGTATAGGATTCCTGGGCTCCTCGGGTGGACTTGGCGCCTTAGCTCCCAGTTAATATCTGCTTTCCTGAATTTAGTTACAGAGGGAAAAGCTAAGGGAGGAAGGAAAATCGAAAGGGGAATGTATGTTATTCATGCAGTCAACACCAACTGGGTCTTTGGAAAGGGTATATCTCTTGTCTGTGCTAGAAACACTGACTGGCACATGATAGATACTCAGTAGGTGTTTGTTGAAAGAATAAATGAAAGTCCTGGTGTAATTACTGTGAGGAATTCAAAGGTGTATAAGGAATGGACTAGGATTGTGTAGCCCACTTTAAAAAAAGTGAGCAGGGAATTCAGCCAAAGCCATGTAGTGCTGGATGAATGAATTTGTCCCCTTATTCTCATTTTTTTCCCCAACGTTCCGCACCCTTTATACCCTCAGGAAAAAAAGACTGGCCACCTATAGAGGATAAGTAGAAAGACACAGAATTGAAAGCCAGGATCACAGGTTGGGTTCTCTGGAAACAGCTTAGATAGAGTTTGGGATGCAGAATGTTAGGTCTCCGCAACTGTGAAAAGGAGGGGGCCAGAGCAGGACAGGGCAGAGGGAGAAGTCACAGCCACAATGCAAGCCCAGTGAAGTTCCAGACAACGCAGGGGGCTCTAGGGTGTATATGGCCCATAGGTTGAGCCACAGTAGGCTGAAATGGCTGGGACTGTATGCCCCTGCTGTGGTCAGTTATCAGTGGCTCTGAGATGGCTCTCAGTTCTGCTAAACCCCAAAGGAGCCAGAAGCTTCTGCTGTTGGCCCTCCTAGCAGCTGGAGTATCTCTGCATCTGCCACACCAATGAAATTCTGGGGGAATCCAAGCCTACAAAGTGAAGAAGTGTTTTGAATCTAGTTCCTAGTGGCAATGTAACCCATTTGGGATACTGGATTGTCAGAATCCCCCGGTGGAGGGTGGCAGATGTAGCATAGCTGAGGTTTGACTTCAGGACCAGGATGACCTCAGCGTCACAGGTTGAACTGAGGGGGGTTATGAGCGCTTTGCTGAAGCCAGTTCCTGCTTCCTGTTCTGGCTGGTGCTGCTTTTTACTCTATTTTCATTCTTCCCCAGGCCAGATCATCCAGTTCTCCACGTCTCCTGGAATGACGCCGTTGCCTACTGCACGTGGGCAGGGAAGCGGCTGCCCACGGAAGCTGAGTGGGAATACAGCTGTCGAGGAGGCCTGCACAATAGGTAGTTAGAGGGTCTCATCTTACCTGACAATAGGCTGATCATTTAAACAAACTAACAACAAAAAACTCCTTGGAACTTACTTTGGTTAGAAGGTTAATAACGACACTAATTCTTTTTCTTATTGATTTTTCCTCATCTCCACAAAATTACTTAGAAGACACTGGAGAATGGAGTGCAAACCTTTTATTACCCTCAAACCCAGTGTCTGGCCATCTGGGCTCCCTCCAGTCCCAAAGCAAGTCCTAGCAATTCAACTCCCCTGAGTTACATATCACTGCTTAGAGCTTCTTGGCAGACTGCCTTGCTTTTAGCATTTTCTTATTTTAGGCATCTCCTGAAGCAGCAGTATTTCTCTGCTTCTAGAGCCATGAGACAGAAAACTCATGTTGGGTTCACATCTTCTAGGAAAGCCTCCTTAAAATAGCCCAGGCTTTATAAAAAAGTATGGTGTGATGGTGCCTGATCACGCTACCATATATGTCCAAAACGAGGTCTACTCTCTCAGCTTTCAATAAGTCCTTTTAGTTTTGTGATTTATTTCAGGCCTCCTGAGTACCTGGGCAAGACTGAGGCTGTTGTGAACTTGTCATGAGAAGTTATAAGGAAATTTAAATCCTGATTAAAAGCTTTACTTATTTATATATATTTTCAAAAGGCTCACCCAGAACAAGCGAGCAATGTTCTCTTTTTCATTGCATCCCTTCTCGTGACTTTAATCCAAAACCTGTGCCTGTTTGACAGGCTGATGCCTGTGTTTCTTCCAACAGACTTTTCCCCTGGGGCAACAAACTGCAGCCCAAAGGCCAGCATTATGCCAACATTTGGCAGGGCGAGTTTCCGGTGACCAACACTGGCGAGGACGGCTTCCAAGGAACTGCGCCCGTGAGTGATGAGACCTCTGCAGGAGGGCGGCAGTTGCTGAGAACTGAGGCTCCCAGTAGACATGGGGTGAAAGGCATTGCTCACTTTCTGACTCACATGGTGTCACCTTCCTGTGTCCATCCACTGTTGCACATAGCAAATACTAATAATTCTTCAGATGCTCTTTTTTATATAATGGACTTTCTTTTCGGATTCTGTAATACTTATTGTAGAATATTTGGAAAAACAAGAAGAGTACAAAAGAGAAAGCTAAACTGACCTGGAATTCTACCACCCAGAAATAACCCCCATTAGCATATTAGTGCATTTCTTCTCGTTTGTTCTCTGTGTTGATGATGCTAATAATGACTCGTAGTTATTGAGTGCTTGTAATGTGCCGGGCATAGTGCTAAGCCATTTGCATGAATTGTCTCGTTTACTGTCCATTCAACTCTGTAAGGTAGGTACTATTATCCCCATTTTCCAGGTGAGCATTCTGAGGCACAGAGAGGTTAACTAACTTGCCCAAGGTTACACAGCTGGAAAGCGGCACAGCTGGGATTTGAACCAGGTCGGTTTGTTTCCAAAGCCCATGCTCTTAACTACCATATTTGCCAGGATACGTGTTTCCAGTGTATATGTATCATATTATTTTTACATAATGCATTTAGGTCAGACTTGATAGAGTATTTTAAATCCTACTGTTTTTTCCTGCCTATATCAGAAACGTTTCATCTGTCATTAGCAGTATGCCACAAATACATTTTCCTTCAGCAGCTGGAAATGAACCCTATTATATAAATGAACCCTAATGTATTTGCCAGAAACAGGTTATTTCTGTTTTTTTTCCTACAGTGAACATCTTTTACATAAATATTAACCTGTACCTTTGACAATTTTTGAAAGATAGATTCTCAGCCGTGAAATAATTCAGTCAAAGGCTAGAAAACTTTCTTGGTAAGAGTTTTAGGTATATAGCCAAATTGTTTTCCAGAATGCTTAGGGCATGTTTTCCTCTGTGGGTGTATACCATTCTTTTGCTGGCATAATCATATGCTCATAAAGCCATGTTAAAGAATGTCTTAGACCCTTTGTACTACTGTAAGAAAATACCACAGACTGGATAATTTATAAACAACAGAAATTTATCTTTCACAGTTCTGGAGGCTGGGAAGTCCAAGACCAAAGCACCAACATGATTGATGTTGGCTGCATCTGCCACAAGGGACTAATGTTGTGTCCTCTCTGGCACAAGGCAGAAGAAGGGCAGAAGAGCACTCCCTTCAACCTTGAGCCAGTTTATTTATTTATTTATTTTTGAGACACATTCTCACTCTGTCACCCAGGCTGTAGTGCAGTGGTGCAATCTCGGCTCACTGCAACCTCTGCTTCCCGGGTTCAAGCAATTCTCCCACCTCAGCCTCCCGAGTAGCTGGGACTATAGGTGCACACCACCACACCTGGATAATTTTGTATTTTTAGTAGAGATGAGGTTTCACCATGTTGGCCAGGCTCGTGTCAAATTCCTGACCTCAGGTGATCCTCCCGCCTCAGCCTCCCAAAGTGCTGGGATTACAAGTGTGAGCCACTGCACACAGCCCTTTGATAATTTTTTAAAGATAAATTCCCTGCAGTGAAATAATTCAGTCAAAGGCTAGAAAACTTTCTTGGTGAGTTTCAGATATGCGGTTGAATTATTTTCTTCAACGCTTGGGGCATGTTTTCCTCTATGGATATACAAGAATTCCTTTCTCACCATTGTTCTGCTGGCATAATCATATACTCATAAAGCCATGTTAAAGACTGTCTTAGACCCTTTTTGCTGCTGTGACAAAGTAGCACAGAATGGATAATTTGTAAAGAACAGATATTTATTTCTCAAAGCTCTGGAGGCTGGGAAGTCCAAGACCAAGAGACTAGTATGATTGGGTTGGCTGCATCTGCCAGAGGAGACTAATGCTGTGTGCTCACCTGGCAGAAGGCAGAAGGGGAAAAGAGTACTCCCTTCAACCTTGAGCCCTTTTATAATGGCGCTATTCCCACACATGAGGGAGGAGCCCTCATGATATAGTCACACCCTCAGAGGCCTTACTTGCATTTGGGAATTAAATTAATCCTGCTGCAGGTAGGCACAGTGGTTCGCTTGTGTAATCCCAGCACTTTGGGAGGCCAAGGCAGGCGGATTACTTGAGGTCAGGCGTTCAAGACCAGCCTGACCAACATGGTGAAACCCTGTCTCTAGTAGTAATACAAAAATTAGCTGGGTGTGGTGAGGGGGCATCTGTAATCTCAGCTACTTGGGAGGCTGAGGTAAGAGAATCACTGGAAGCCAGGAGGTGGAGGTTGCAGTGAGCCGAGATTATGCCACTGTACTCCAGCCTGGGCGACCAAGACTTTATGTCCGAAAAAAAAAAAGTTAATCCTGTTGCATTGGGGATTAAGTCTCATTATGAATTGTTGAAGGGACACCATTATTCAAAGCATAGCAAAAACATTTCTATTTTTTCTTAACACTGTGAGAAAAGAAATCTTGTGGTGGAGAAATAGCCCTTTACTGGGTTTGTTGTTACAGAGAATAATTTTCTTTCATTAACCCTTCAAACAGTTGTTATTTAAAAATATATTAGTCTTTTTGTTTCATGGAATAATCGTTCTTCCAAAATTTCTTTCTTTTTTTTTTTTTTTTTTGTGAGACGGAGTTTCACCCTGTCGCCCAGGCTGGAGTGCAGTAGCACCATCTTTACTCACTACAACCTCCGCTTCCCGGGTTCAAGTGATTCTTCCACCTAGCCTCCTAAGTAGCTGGGATTATAGTCACCCGCTACCACACCCGGCTAATTTTTTGTATTTTTAGTAGAGGCAGGGTTTCATCATGTTGGCCAGGCTGGTCTCAAACTCCTGACCTCAAATGATCCACCCACCTTAGCCTCCCAAAGTGCAGGAATCAAAATTTGACATAGATAGCTATTGGAAACATCATCAAGTGATTCCAAGATTTAAACTGAAAAACCAAACAAGCAAGAGAGAAAGAAAAAGAGACTTTTGGAAAAGATGAAGAGCAAAGAGGCACTTGACCTAACAGAAATGAAAAATTATTTTGAGCTATAGTAGTTAAAGCATTATAGTTTTGTGACAGGCACAATGGCTCATGCCTATAATCCCAACACTTTGGGAGGCTGAGGCCGGTGGATCACCTGAGGTCAGGAGTTCAAGACCAGCCTGGCCAACATGATGAAACCTTGTCTCTACTAATAATATAAAAATTAGCTGGGCATGGTGGTGGTCACCTGTAGTCCCAGCTACGTGGGAGGCTGAGGAAGGAGAATTGCCTGAACCCAGGAGGTAGAGATTGCAGTGAGCCAAGATTGTGCCACTGCATTTCAGCCTGGGTGACAGAGTAAGATTCTGTATCAGATAAATGAATGAATAAATAAATAATAAAGCATTTATTAATACAAGAAATAAATTACATGAGAGTATCCCTTAAATATGTATATGAGTGCATATATGTGTGCGTGTGTGTGTGTGTGTGTGTGTATATATATATATATATATATGTATATATAATTCCATATATGGGAGTTTCGTATATAATAAACCAACACAAACCCATGGGAAATGGATGAATTATTTAGTAGCGGCAGGCAAATGACTTATCAAACCTAGTAGTTCCGAAGTTTCCCTTAGAATGCGCTACTACTCTTACAGGCAAATCATTTTATTCGATCAAGTGACTGATTAAAGGTCTTGGGGAGGAAATGATCTCAACCTTTCCTCAAACTTTAAGTGGGTAGGAAGCCCAGCTTGCTGGTGTGGAGTTGGGCATAGAATGAGGGTGCTCAGTGGGCTGCTTTTGGTCAGCAGAAGTGGCATTGCAGGATGCATGGAATATCAGTGAAGGTGCCTGCTGTGGATGCTCATTAGAACTCAGGAAAGGTGTTGGTTGTTACAGACAGCAGGACAGTGGCCATTAAAGTCAGAATCTGCTAAGGAGTGTGTAACAACTGACCTGTGGATGCAGCTAACCCGGAAAATGAATGGCACTGGACCACTGGCCCATATTTGGCCTTCATAGGCAGTGGACACACTAGAGACACTGGCAGAAAAATGGTCTCAGCAGCCTGGATTCCCTCATGCTTGCTGGGCTGTGACAAGGCAGCTGCAGTAAAACTTCAAGCCTTGGTATGGGCCTGGGTGGAGCTGTAGATGCAGTTCTTAGTTGTCCTAGTAGCAAATATTCAAATAAATGCTTTGAAAGCCAAAGTACGGAAGGGTCCATGTGATCAACAGTTGAACAGGATCAGTTGGTCCTGAAAGATAGGGGAGCTCCATTCCAAAGACACAGGTGATGGCCTTCATGGCCCTCATTTGGACAAGCCGGTGATAGCCATTTCTTTCTTTCCTTTTTTCTTTAGAGATGGAGTCTTGCTCTGTTGCCCAGGCTGGAGTGCAGTGGTGTGATCTCGGCTCACTCCAACCTCCGGTTCCTGGGTTCAAGCGATTCTCTTGCCTCAGCCTCCCTATGCCGACTAATTTTTGTATTTTTAGTAGAGATGGAGTATTGCCGTGTTGGCCAGCCTGGTCTCCCACTCCTAACCTCAGGTGATCTTCCCACTTTGGCCTCCCAGAGTGCTGGGATTACAGGCATGAGCCACTGTGCCTGGCCTGTGTTAAGCGTTTTCAATGAACCAAACAAATGATATAAGTGCCTGTTGATTTTAGCAAAAGGCCTTGACAAGATTGTCTTGGATAGTTATGCATATTTGACAGCACTTGGAGCTACAGAGTTTCTTTTCTATTTAATTACATGGAAAAAGGAAAACAGAGCCATTTATTCTGCTAAAATCAGTGTAGCTTTTCAGAAAACGTGATGTTCAGTGTGAAATAAGGACACTACAGATGTTTAGAATTGGAGTATTTGACTGGAAGTTCAGCATATGTGTAGGAAATTTACCTGAAGAAGCTGCCATGGAAGTTACTAAAACAAAATGAGAACATTTACTGGGAGCCCTAAAGGAACCAATTTGACAAACAGGGCTAGAGGAGAAAGCAAGCAAGCCAGCCAGAAAGAGACAGCTGCCATCTGTGTTTACAATGAGACTTAATGAGATCTCTATCTTATGGAAATTGTTTACTCGTAGTATCTCAAGTCCACCTAAGCTGCTCTTTTGTGTCCACATGCTCTGGTCTATTGGAGCAGGAATTTAACTTTCATGATGAGTTGGACCATGCGGAAATAGCTCCCTGACTTGATATTTTCTATGTTTATTATTTCAGGACTGATTTTATTTATTTATATGAGACAGGGTCCTGCTCTGTTGCCTAGGCTGGAGTGCAGTGGCATGATCACAGCTTACTGCAACCCCAGCCTCCTGGGCTCAAGGGATCCTTCCACCCCAGCCTCCCAAGTAGCTGGGACTACAGTGCAACACCACCATGCCTGGCTAATTTAAAAAAAACTTTTTTTTGTGTGCTGGGCGTGGTGGCTCATGCCTGTAATCTCAGCACTTTGGGAAGCCTAGTCGGGCAGATCACCAGGTCAGGAAATTGAGACTAGCCTGGCCAACATGGTGAAATCGTGTCGCTACTAAAAATACAAAAAAAAAAAAAAAAAAAAAATTAGCTGGGCATAGTGGCTCAAGCCTGTAGTCCCAGCTTCTCCTGAGGCTAAGGCAGAATCACTTGAACCTGAGAGGCAGAGGTTGCAGTGATCCAAGATGGGGCACTACACTCCAGCCTGAGTGACAAGAGTGAGACTTTGTCTAAAAAAAAAATTTTTTTTTTCTTTTGTGGAGTTGGGGGGTCTCACTATGTTTCCCAGATTGGTCTTGAACTCCTGGCCTCAAGCTATCCTTCTGCCTTAGCCTCCCAAAGTGCTGGGATTACTGGCATGAGCCACTGCACCCAGCTAGATCTGATTTTATACTGAGCAAACTATTTTGACCACAGTGAGCCTAAAGAATTTACATTTTGCTATGCTGCTTGTTACCCAGTGATTAGTTTTGGCTTTAATTTATAACAGCTCATTCATCTGAAAATGTGCCAGGAGTATTCTCATATACATTTGTTTGCATTTAAGTTTCCTGAGAGGAAGCTTTGGTTAGTGGATTGGTTTAACAACAGGCAGTTAAAATTTGTATTTTCCTTAGTGGCATACTCACCTATAGTAATTTTAAGGGTAGTGACCTCCACATTTTACCTCACTTAAACACCAAATTATTTAAGGTAGCTAAAGAAAAACCCAAACCCTTGAGTAGGTACTATTATTTTTCCTATTTTACAGACAAAATAGCACCTATATAGGTTAATTTGCTTGCCTAATGTTAGCTGTTAACTGTTGGTGTCACTGGGTCTGGTGGTTTATGCTTGTAATCCCAGCACTTTGGGAGGCTGAGATGAGAGGTTTGTCTGAGCTTAGAATTCAAGACCAGCCTGGGCAACATGGGAGATTGCATCACCACAAAAAATTTTAAAAAATTATCCGGATCTGGTGCTGCACAAACTGTGGTCCCAACTACTTGGGAGGCTGAGCTGGGAGGATCTCTTGAGCCTAGGAGGTCGAGGCTGCAGTGAGCTGTGATTGCATCACTGTACTCCAATCTGGGCGACAGAGCAAGACCTTGTCTGAAAAAACCAAATAGTGTTGGTGCACAGATAGGACCTCAGGCACACTGATTTGAGGGCACCTCCACCTGTGCTCTATAAGTCTGGAAAATGATTCCTTCCTCCAGTGTTTGTTTCATCTGTTTTTGTTTGTTTGTTTTTTGAGATGGAATCTCACTCTGTTGCCCAGGCTGGAGTGCAGTGGTGCCGTCTTGGCTCACTGCAATCTCCACCTCCTGGGTTCAAGCAGTTCTCCTACCTCAGCCTCCTGAGTAGCTGTGATTACAGGCACACATCACGTGCCCACCTGGCTAATTTTTTTTTGGATTTGTAGTAGACGGGGTTTCACCATGTTGGCCAGGCTGGTCTTGAACTCCTGACCTCAGGTAATCCGTTCACCTTGGCCTCCCAAAGTGCTATGATTACAGGCATGAACCACTGTGCCCAGCCTGTTTTATCTTTTAATTCCACTTGGTAACCTGGCTCCTAAAAGAACTGAATTTCTTCTTTTTCTCCCTATTCCTTCCAGCTATTACTCTACCATGCTCTTTTTTGATCATCTCCAAATTCTTCAAAAAGTAATTTATGCCTGCAGCCTCTTCGTTCTCTTTTGAACTCTAAGCCCCATTCAAAATCTGCCCAGACAACTCTACTTTTGTAAAGGAAAATGCCTTCAGCCAGAAATTTCTCCCTCTTGTGAATTTCTGACATTTTGTTTCCCTCTCTGACCCTACTCATCCCATTGTGTCTTTCAGAATTGGATTTTGAGTTTTCGGTATATATTTTTTTCTCCCTCATTAAACTAGTTGAGGTCATTCATTATTGTCATTGAAGCACTCCCTGCCTTTAGTCACTGTGCATGGAATTACTGAATGAACCAATGAATAAGTACTGCTGTTTCCATAATGATTGCTGATTTTGGAAGCAGTGTGGTGAGAATTTTCAGCTTTCCAGCTCATCCAGATTAAGTTCTTTTCACAGTAGCTTCGTGACTTTGATTGGAGTGCTCTGAATTTCCGAAGCATCAGATGCTTCCATATTCATGTGTAGATGTGAAACCATCTGAAGCCACATGGAATGAATTTTAGTTTATTCATTCCTTCCATCCTACTTCATTTAGTATGGAAAAAAGAATGGATTTACAAAAAGATTTTTTAAACCCCAAAAATTACTTGATATGTATATATTTTTTTCATTTTAAAAATGAAATTTTCCTTTATGTTTGAGAAGTTCCATTTTAAGAAGTTGGGAAAAACAATAAGTCATTAAGCCAGCAAAATTGTTCTGCATTTACTATTGTTTCAGTTAAAGGTTTTTTTTTTTCTCTTGCCCTCCCCCCTTTCATAAAAACTCTGTAGTTTGGTCCTGTTTTTGTGACAGTATTATGTGGCAGACTGTCTGATTTGCCTTTGAAATGTATAATTTTCTGCTGAAGGATGCATACAGTTTGCCCCAGACTTCAGGTTTCAGAGACTATAAAAGCCCTCTATTACAAATACATTTGATAATGAATTCACATTTTCTTTATAAAAATAAATCCCCTTAAGTTTTGAGGCTTCAGATGATGAGTTGGTGGAAACTTGTGGAGAAGACAGAGCTGACTGATTTGGGATCTCTTGGTGCTAAAAGACATTGTGTGGCCAGGAACACTGAGCTCTGATCTCTGATGACAAGACTCATATTGGATCCAACGGGATTTTCCTGTGAATGATTTTGAAAGTCTTGGTATCATCTGTTCTCCCCCTACTCACCCAATTTTCGATATAAATTATTGATTTATGGTAATTTTGAGTCACTCTATTAGGAATAATTTCTCTGACTTTCCTACTGTTTAATATGAACTCTCTTTAGGTTTCTAAATCCCTCTAAGATCTCAAAGCCAAAAAGAAAAATGCCTCTTTCTTTGTCTTTATGTTGGCCAAATCGTACTTTGACTGTTGGAATAAAAATCAATATTCATACTCTGAAATTAAAGCTCTTGTATTTCTGCACTGAAAACGTTTTCTAAACCAGGTGAATAGTTTGACAGTGTTTTTCCTTTCTTTATTTTTAGGTTGATGCCTTTCCTCCCAATGGTTATGGCTTATACAACATGGTGGGGAACGTGTGGGAGTGGACTTCAGACTGGTGGGCTGTTCATCATTCTGTTGAAGAAACACTTAACCCAGTGAGTAGTATTCACAGAGTATGTGTCTTAGAATGGTAGCATCCATTCTCTGGGCAGTCTGCAGCCAGACTTTCATGTGTTTCCAAGGGATATTTACGTACTCTGTAAATTAATACTGGGATTTCCCTGAAGTGACGTTAAGCCCATGTTTCTTATTTCAACCTTAGAGCATTTTGTAAAAATGTCTGTGAGCATCTTATCTTCTCCTGGATTGTGATGGTGATAACTACTTGAGGAAATCTGCCTATAACTTTAGAAATTATATTCAGTCTCGTAAATTTGATCAAAGCGTGATATATAAATAACTATAAAGTTCATTACTGTTTTATTATTAAGATCTACTAGATGGTATTTATCATGCATCTAGTGTCTGAGTTCTGATGGGTTGAAATTTTGATTCAGCAGCGTTGTTTGGAGAGAATGAGAATGGGTGTTATCTGGTTAAATGTTGAAGCAGGAAGTTGTGTCATTTAGTGATTAATTCCTGAACCTCTTAGTGTGTCAGGCCAATGCATCATATACTTTGGTAACAGAAGACAACCGTGTTTGTCTAAGTTTTACTTATTATGGCATGTGAAAAATGTTGAATGCAAATAGTATACTACCCTGCCTGTAAAACCAAACTACCCAGCAGAATATGTAAAAATTGAGACACTACATGGGCATGTGTGTAGAAAGTGCTTCTTTTAAAAAGAACATCTCTGAATATTTTTTATAGTGTGAACAGATTGGGGGGAAATATCATGCAAAAATCCCATCTCCAGCAAAGTAGTCATTCATAAGTCAGTTCCAAGAATGTATATTTATAACCAAACTAGCGAGACTGGATAGTTGATGTGCTTAATTTTAAACTGGAACCTTTTGATAAGGCTCAAAGGATAACGATAAAGAAAATTAATTCTTCAATATCTTCTCAGTATAGGAATACGGAGCAATTGAAGAAATAGACTCTGCCTGAGGCTAATTTTTCAGAATATGGGAGTAAAGTTGTTTGATATGCTTAATTTTTCTTCACAGAATAACGTGGGCTGCTCATGAATAATCTAGAGAAACAGATCTACTTTTTGGGGGGTACAGATAAAAAAGCTGAGTTCTTCAGAAACTCTCATCCCTCCTCAGTTTCTTTTACTTTCTGGCAGGGCTGGTGGAAGTAGTGGTCAAAATGAGAATACGGTTGTAAAATTCTAGGTGGGTTTGTGGTTGGGAGATGTCATTTTCTACTGGCAAAATGTGACTTGGCATTTGCTGTCAGAATCAGAAATAGAATTTTTTTCCTCTCAGATAAAAGCATCTGCATGCTTGCAAGGGGGTGTGCAAGGCCTTAGAATGCTGGCAAGTTGTGAATGTATCTATCTGACCATCTGGTGTCGAGCTTGTTAGCTTTCAGTTTTCGAATTACTTGTGTTTCTTCTAACGATTTACAGAAAAATTCACATTTTTCTTTTCACCAATCCCAGGCTTTATCCTGGATGTTGCCCTTGCACTGATGAAATTGTTCCCATTTTAGGTTTCTCTTTGTCCCAGTGACTTCCTTTGCTTCCTCATTTGACTGGGATATAATTCAACAGTTTTGAGAACTAAACCCCAAATCCCTGGACAGTTCATACTCCGTAATTCAGGTCTTTACAGCTTTTCTTTATGCCAGCAGACAAGCCACTATTGTCCCTCATCTAGGTTACTGCAGCAGCCTCCCAGAGGGCTCCCTGCCTTTCCTTTCTTTGCTATATTGTAACTCGACTGATCTATATAGAGAGCAAGTCACATGCAGTTACTCCCCTATTTAAAATCCTTTAATGCCTCCTTATTATCTGAAGAATAAAGTATAAATTATTTTTTTTAAAGTTATTACTTTTATCTTTTTATTTTTTTGTTATTATTATTTTCTGGGGGGAGACAGAGTCTCACTCAATCCCCCAGGCTGGAGTGCAGTAGCGCCGTATCAGCTCACTGCAGCCTCTGCCTCCTACGTTCAAGTGATTCTCATGCCTCAGCCTCCCAAGTAACTGGGATTACAGGTGCTTGTCACCATGCTCAGCTAATTTTTGTATTTTTAGTAGAAACAGGGTTTCGCCATGTTGGCCAGACTAATCTGTTAACTCCTGACCTCAGGCCTACCTTGGCAGCCAAAAGTTCTGGGATTACAGGCATGAGCCACCGTGCCTGGCCTTATTACTTTTATTTTTAATTTTTGTGGAGGTGGGGTCTTGCTCTGTTACACAGACTGGTCTCAAACTCCTGGCCTCAAGCAATCCTCCCGCCTTGGCCTCCCAAAGTGCTGGGATTAGAGACGTGGGACACTGTGCCTGTCAGATTTATACCTATAAGTTCCTGAACATGACTTTTGGAGGCTAAAATAATTTAACCCTTGCTGATCTCTCTAGCCACATCTTTTTTCTAAACAGTTAATTATGAAATGATACAAAAATTCAGAATAGTACAGAAATTAGTGAAATAGATATCTCTGTAACTACCACATAGATTTAACATATGTTAACAGTTAACTGTGTTTACTTTCTCTCTCTTTTAGCCAAAGAAAAAGAACAAAAACTGTTTTTCTCATCAGTGCTTGATATTGTCAGTATGTTTTATTTAAGCCGCTCTGGTCAGTGTGCAGGGCTGTTTCACTGTGTTTTTCAGTCACCATTTTTAAAGTTTGTCTGATAACTCTAATATCTGGTACCATGTTGATCTGTTTCTGTTGTTGTTCTTGGCTTTCGGTCACATCTTATTTTCTCCCATGCCTGGTTAGTTTTGACTATCAGACATTTGAGGTGAAAAATTGTGGAGGTTATTTGAGATCTAGATAGTGTGATGTGTCTCTGGAGAGGATTTACCTTTGCTTCTAGAAACTTCTATTTCAGATTAGCTTCAATCTAGTCAGGAATTGAGATGATTTGAAGCAGAGCTTCAAAAACCAGCTTCCCCCTAGGTATAGTTCTTCAGGGTGCCAACCAAAAGTCTAAGGGTTTTACTATAGATCCTCCACCTTGGAGGGCCTTGACCTCCAGTTTTTTGTTTCCTCAGGCTGTGAGTCTATTGAAAGTTCTGCTCAGCTTCTCAGCCTTCCATCTGCCATTTAAAGCAACAGTTCACCTCATCTCTATGGGATTTGAGCCCTTCAATTCTTCACAGCTGTGGTAGTTCTCATTTGGTCTGGTTAATTCCTATTTCTCTTTGAGATCTTAATTTATTTGCTTTTCTTCCCTAATGGACTGTGTATCTCTAGTGCTTAGCAAAGAACCTATATATATATAATTATTGACACTACAATAATGCCAATTCCAGATATCCGGAATTGGGGGAGTTTGATGACTGTCCAGACTCCAGATGTTTCATAAGCAGAGGCTGGTTAGAAGAGACGTTTTCAGGGAAAGTTAACAAAAATATCTACCTGGTTAGTAAATATTTCAATTCAGGAACTGACCTCTTCTATGTTATGTGTTTATGTTAGTTCTATGAACTAACTTATAACAGCAAACAATTTTAAAGCTTCTTTGGAGAACTTGGGAATAGTCAGTGCCCTGTATGCAAAGGCTATTCAGGAAATATCTTTTTCTTATTCAGTGATTTCCAGGGAGCAAAAGTTAATCATTAGTTTTTATTTTATTGGGCACTCATTTATGGCAAAAACAGGTTGTGGAAACAGCCATGTGTGCTTTGTACACATCTAAGAGAAGATGAGATATTTAGCCATGTGAAGTAAGGGTCAGCTTGGTGTTAGCTGTGCATGGGTGTGTGTGTCCCTTGTGTGTGTCCCATGGAGGTGCCACATTAAGATGGCATCATTCCCCTCCTCACAGACACAATCTAGTAATATGGCCAGTGCTGTGATGTATTTTAACCAAATAATAATGTGGTTTTTGAAAATGTGGTTTGTGGTTATTTACTTTTCAGTTGCCTAAGTCTGAGACCGATATTAATTTGTGGCACTATGTAATGCTTTCAGTTAAAAGAATATGTAGAGCTTATATAACGTTCTAATTTCCCACATCTGCATACTCACTTTCAGTACCAAAGTACCATGCTGACTTGTTCAGCTGATGATGTGACAGGATGGAGTGATCTGTGGTATCTTTCCCTTTCTGTTAGTGACACAATCGTTTTAAGGTGGCTTCTTTTTCTCGGGGAAAGAACTCTAATTTTGTTTTTGTTTTGTTTTATTTGAGACAGAGGCTTGCTTTGTCACCCAGGATGGAGTGCAGTGGTGCAATCTTGGCTCACTGCAACCTCTGCCTCCCAGGTTCAAGTAGTTCTCCTGCCTCAGCCTCCCGAGTAGCTGGCATTACAGGCGCCCATGCCACCATGCCTGGCTAATTTTTTTGTATTTTTAGTTTAATAGAGACAGGGTTTCGCCATATTGCCAGGCTGGTCTTGAACTCCTGACTCTGGTAATCCACCTGCCTCTGCCTCCCAAAGTGCTGGGATTACAGGCGTGAGCCACTACGCCCAGCTATCAGGGAAAGAAGTCTAATTTTGGAATTAACGAAAGTAACTTGGATTATAGCTCTGCCACTTAATATTAAAGGACTGCTGCTAAATTTAGACTATATCTTCAGTTTCCTTGTCTACAAATTGGAAATAGTTATACTGGATGAAATTTTGTGAAATTTAATTTGTCGCTATATATGAAATACTTTGTATCATTCTACTTCCGGAGGACTGTTGCTATTTTACTGTTTTTGTTTATATTATGTTTTGGCTATCTAATTATAATATTGCTTACTTCCATCAGCAGAATTAATGAGGAACATTGGCCTTTAGAAGCATAGGGGAAAGAAGAAAAAAAAGCAGAGGGGAAGAAAATGATATTTATAATTAATGATTGCTGATATTGCCCTTACGCTTACCTTTTGTTGGCTTATCACATACTCCTCCTCTCAGTGAAAACTCATGCTTCCTGGATCATCAAAGTCCAGTGGGATCAAAGTTTTGCAAAACGTATTCCTCCTCTGAATGAATCTCTGCTACTTACCAAATTTTAGCCAGAGATTCAGTTTGTTTTGTTTCTGTTAATGTGGAATTTGATTGTCTAATAGATTGTATAACTCTAGACATTTTGGAAAGTGTCTTCTGTTTCTCAGGGTTGCTTTGATGTGTGGAATTGACCTGGGATATGCTGGGTGCAGTGCTCATGCCTGTAATCTCAGCACTCTGGGAGGCTAAGGTGGGAGGATGCTGGGAGGCTAAGATGGGAGGATTGCTGGAGCTCAGGAGTTCGAGACCAGCCTGGGCAACATGGCAAAAATCTCATCTTTGTAAAAAATACAAAAAGTTGGGCATGATGGCACATGCGTGTAGTCCCAGCTACTCAGGAGACTGAGGAGGGAGGATGGCTTGAGCTTGGAAGGTGGAGGTTGCAGTGAGCCAAGATCATACAACTGCATTCTAGCTTGGGCAACAGAGCCAGACCTGGTCTCAAAAAATTAAAACAAACAAAACACACAGACACAAAAATAGAACTGACCTGGGATAAGCCCTCCTTGTCTGTCCTCCATGGTATGCAGTGGCCACTCCTCTGAGCTCTTGCCTATCCACACATAGCACATTAAGTACATTTGGGGCACATACCAGTCCCCTGGCCAGAGATTAGCATGTATATTCATGCTTGCAGATGCCACACTTCTGGACTCCAGTCAGATACTTCTCTGCCGTTGCAAAATAGGACATAGGGCTTGGACTCAAAGTATTTTTGTCAATCCTCTAAGCTCCATGCTTGATTGTTCCTCTTCCCCATGATCTTCTGGCCTCTCACCACTGTGTCTCAGTGTGCAACAGAAATATGAGAGTGTTACTTACCTCCTGATCCTCCTCTACCCAGGCAATGAGACTGCCATTTTCTCAATCTGGCAAAAAACAGTAAATACCACATCATCCTTCTCCTTAGTTAAGACTTTCATATTCATTGACTGTCCCATCAGTAGCCTCATCATTTCAAGCAAGCATTCATTGAATACCTAGTATGTACTGGGGGCTGGGGGAGGAAATTGAGAAATTTTCGCTGCCATAAGGCCTTCACTCACAAGGTTTTTGTTTTGTTTTGTTTTCTCGAGATGGAGTTTTGTTCTCGTTGCCCAGGCTGTAGCTGGTGTTAGCTCACTGCAACTTCCGCCTCCCGGGTTCAAGCAATTCTCCTGCCTCAGCTTCAGGAGGTGCATGCGCCATGTGCCATCATGCTTGGCTAATTTTGTATTTTTAGTAGAGATGGGTTTTTACCATGTTCATCAGGCTGGTCTCGACCTCAGGTGATCCACCCACCTCAGTCTCCCAAAGTACTAGGATTACAGGTGTGAGCTACCGCACCTGGCTCACTCACGTTTTTAATCTGGACATTCTGGGGACATGAATAGATCAGTTTGATGGAGAACTAACCTAGTGTTCGTAATGAAAAAAAGCATGAAAGTGATAATGAAGTTCAGCTGATAATAAATTTAATACAGCTGCAGTTTATACATAGTAAATGCCAAGGGGAAAGGAAGGTGATCAAAATATCAGCCTTTTGGGACTATTTTTAGGAAAATAATTTTATCTCCTTCTCCCTAGTAGAAGATGAATGTCTTCTGGAGGAAGTACTAATGTTTACCCATTGTTATTTTTCATTGCGGATCAGTTACAAGGTTCTTCATCCCGTAAAAGAGAACCATTGAGAAGTAGAAATAAACTTGAATGTATGGTTCAGATGTTTAGATCCTACAGACACATTTCCAAATACGTTATCCAAACATATACTTCTTTCTTGAAAAGAGCGCATTCTAATTCCAGTTACTATTTGGATGATGGTAGAAATACTGTTTGTTTCCACTTCGGGACAAAATTACCCCCAGAGCCTCATGTTACAACTACTGATTCTTCCTGAGCAAAGAGAGCGGAACACCAAAATGTACCATGGCCTCTTTAGTTTGGAGGATCAGTGGATCTGAAAGGTGGGAAGTGGAAAACCTCCTCTAACCTCTCCCCCTGTAGAAATTCCTTCTTTGATACCCCTGACAACTTTGGTCCTGTAGCCTCTTGCTAAAAACTTCTTGGTGAATAAGAACTCTCCAACACTTAGGGCAGCTTACTGCATTATCAGATGTTCTCACTGAAGGTTCCTGTGTCCACCTCAGATCCTCCCTGAGGTGTCAGCTCAATGGCCCTCATTCTGCCATGGCCAAGAACAAGAACATATCTTCCTCTGCCTTGTACATAAAAGCTCTTCAGATTTCTAAGGACAGTCATAGTGTCTTCCCTGCCCCACCCATTTTTCTATTTCTAGATAAGCATTCCCATTCTTCTGCTGCACCTGGGATAACAGGGTTTGCAATTCAGGGCAACCCAGTTACATTACTCTGAATAACAGGAGTTGGGGGAAAATGTCCCTTTTTATAGATGGACACTGAGAATTATACACAGTATTCTAGACATTGTCTGGTAGATGCACATATAAAAGTAGGGCTCTCCCTTTTTTATTCATTCTGTCCCATTGGGCCTCAGATTACGTCATTAGTTAAGAGTTTGGTTAGTAGATGCCAATCAAGCTGGGTTTGAATCACAGTTACAGGGATAACTGTGGCTTGCCAGATATGTGACCCTGTGCAAGTCACTTAACTGCTTGGAGACTCAGTTTACTTCTTTCTTAAATGGGGATGAAGATTCCTACTTCATAGAGTTGTAAGGAAGTGAGAGAATGTAATAAGGTGCTTAGCACAATTTTTGGCAAATAGCATGTTGTACATGGTAGCTTCCATCCTAATTGCTGCTAGTGCCATACTACCGCTACCATGAGTACTACTACTGTTACTATGAGTAGTAGCTGCAGTAGTAACAGGAAGAACCATACCTCACTGATGGTTCCCGTTAAGCTGGTAGCCAAATAAAACTTGCATTTTTCTCTTATGTTGGTCTCAGGCTAGGTCTCCCCAAATATTGTTGATATACAGTGCTTTTTTATGTAGCCATTTTTTACATGCAGTTTTTTTTTAAAGTGGTTTTAAAAATTATTTTGAATTTTTGTTTTGTATTTACATTTTGAAACTAAATGCAATGCCTAGTTCATCTCTCCATGAGATTTCATTTTGTCTATGGGTTTCACCCTTGAGAGACAGCTTATAGAAATCACTGTGGCTATCAGTGCTGTCATCAGTGGTGGTAGCTTTCCCTTCCAACTTATAACCAACAGATTTGGCTGTTTTTAAGTCATTGATAGAGTATGAATGGGACAGGGCCCAAGGCAAAGTCCTGTAGCACTGGAGTCAGCCTACATTTCCTAAGTATCTACTGAAGTATGGGGCTGTATCTGCTCTTGGGATACAGGGATATGTAACACAAATCCTGCTGTTAGGAAGCTTCTAGTTTGTTGAAGAAAGATTGAGTGCCAATCAGATGAATCAAGATGCACTCTGATAAGATTTGTTATGGATATGATTGAGGTGGTGCCTGGGTGACCTCTCTGTTCTCCACCAGTTGGAGCTGTGAAGGCTTCTTGGAGGGGGTGCCCTTAGAAAGGATGGCAGCAATTGAGGTCACTATGATAGGTCCATGGGACCCAAGGATAAAGAAGACAGGGTCCAGCCTTTTGAGGAATTCAGTAAGTGGAGAAAGGATTTTCTTCTTTCTTTCTTTCCCCACTTCTTTTAGTTTCTTAAGTAAATGCTTAATCAGTGCCCTGAGCCATAGCTGCCCTCTGCTTGCCCTTCAGTCCTGAAGCATGATGGCTTTTCTATACCCGAATTAAATGCAGTGAGAGGGGTGCATGTGTGTCTGCGTGCTTCTTTCTTCTTGTTTTTCTGCAACTTTTTTTCCTGCAACTTGTTTTCCTGCTTCTTATGGGAGCAGTAGAGCTGTTTTAAGAACTTCCTTTAGCTTACCAGCTAGGGACTTTGGAGGGTGACTTGTAAATTGTCTTCCTTACTTTGGTGTGCTCAAGAAAGGGGCTTTTCTTAGTCATCTTTTCACAGTGTATCACACTCCTGGGAAGGTAGAGCCATATGCTATAAGACTGGGACGGCAGCAGGTCAGCAGGATGGGTTGGGGTTATAACAGAAACGTTAAAAAAGAAAAGAGCAGAGAGTTTGCTAATGTGGTTATTCATCTCTCTCAGTAAAGTTCTTCCTGCTGCACTGAATAGCAGAGCCATGGTTAAGTGATGAAAGTGAGGTCAGTTGCCTGGCTTTCCAGCTGAGATTTAGCTTTAAAATGTTGTGGGGCCCTAGGTGAGTCATGTCACCCTTATAGGCCTGGTGTTTCATCTGAAAGTTGTGCTGAGGATGTAGCAAGTCACTCCTAAGGCTACAGTAAATCTGGGCAGCTGCCCTTGGGTCTGCCGCTGGGTTGGAAAGTAGGCAGTGATGGAAGCTGCAGCCGACAGTAACATGGTTAAGAGGGTGGTTTTAAAATGATTTCAACCTCGGTCCACATCCCAGCTCTGCTATCTTGTGGCCAGCGGGTGAAATCCTTTGCTTCTGTTTCCTTGTCTATAAAATGGAATAATAATAAGATTCAATAATATTGAGCTGTTCTGAGGATTAAAAAGAGAGGTTAACTCACTTTGCCCACCACACAGCAAGCACTTGGTAAATGAGAGATTATGGTTTCTAAGCACCTCTCAGTTGGAACATCTCCCTTTGGAAAATCCTTTCCTCTTCAGCATTGCCTCTTGTTGTTTAGTAGACCGGATTATGTTCTTTTTCTTTCATTTGTTTAATAGCATTTTTGAGCACCTGCTCTGTGCTACTGGCAAACATAAACATCACGCAGTCCTTGCCTCCAGAGAATTTGAATCTTAGAATTCCTAATGGTGGTTTCTCATCATTTCCATGGTAATAGGCACTTTTGCTCCACTGATGCTTAGGAAGCCAGAAACAAAGCCCAGGTTTTTGGATTCCTTTCAATCAAAAGATTGTTTATTCCTTACCTGTAGTTTTCTTCACCTGGAAAGGCCATGGGGAAATTTCAGGGTGAGGACTTGAAAGCCTGTGTTTCTTGGTTCCCTTAGTTGCACCCACAGCTGACAGGCCATGTCTAAGCAGCTTTTCAGGGCAGAGGAGGGGTACCCTGGGAATTCCGGGTAGAATTAGGGCCCCACTTTGGGTCATTTCCTTGAGGATTTTAATCTCTTTTGTTGATGTGGTTTGAGGTAATTGAGAGCAGAAATACAGGCTCTTGGCTGGGTGTGGTAGCTCACGCCTATGATCCCAGCACTTTGGGAGGGCAAGGTGGGAGGATCACATGAGGTCAGGAGTTCGAGACCAGCCTGGCCAACATGGTGAAACTCCATTTATACTAAAACATACACAAATTAGCTGGGTGTGGTGGCACATGCCTGTAGTCCCAGATACCCGGTAGACTGAGGTACAAGAATCGCTTGAACCCGGGAGGCAAAGGTTATACAGCTCTCTGAGATTGTGCTACTGTAGCACTTCAGCCTGGATCACAGAGCAAGATGAAAAAGAGAGAGAGAGAGAGGGAAGGAAGGAAGGAGGGAAAAAGAGGTGGGGGGAGGGGGGAGGGAGGAGAAAGAAAAGAAAGAAAAAGAAATTTAGGCACCGTTTTGAGGGCTAGACCCTTTCCCAGGCTTGGCATCCTGTCTTCTACCTCTGTGGGTCTTCCTTTCCATCATCTTCATGACCTGGGACCTCCCTGGACAGATGTTTTTTTCTCAGTAATGAATTACAGTTAACCCCCAGTGTTCCCACACTGTCTCAGCCTGTGATTTCTGCTTAATATTTTCAGCTAGGGCTCTGTCTCATCACTCTTGACTGTAAGCAAAGATTAATATGCATGTATATTCCAACTCACAGAATAATACTCTTCTTTACGTTTTCTCACATACAGCAGTCCGTATTCATAAACAGTTTTCCCACAGTACTCCTGAGTCACCACAGATGGTTTGGGGAGGAAGAGTGGTCTCTATCAACTTAAAGATGGCCCCCAAGCCCCTCCCCACTGTAGCTTTATAGATTTTTAGTGTGAAATGTGTTTCGGATTAAAAGAAGATGTATGCCTTAGACCCTGCATCCCTGTGTAATAGTCTTGACTTTAACCTCAGACTGCTGTGCTTCTGGAGTGAACAAAATGAGGAGTGAGGAGTGAAGTCAACATGCTTCAGCTTTGCATTTATATGGGACTTTTCACAGCTGAAGAGCTCAAAGTGCGCACACAAGCGTTTCCCACCCCCCACCCGCACCCTCTCTTTCTCATATCCTCAGAATATTCCTGATTATGCAAAAGGAGATGTGGTCTTGGACTCATTTTTTATGGCATGGAGCTCTAGAGGTTTTGACTTTGGCCCAGATTTTGAACTTGATTTGCAGTCAGGATTAAATCCCAGATCTTCTGATTCCTGGACTTGTTAATGTTTACTGGATTCCAGATGTTATTTCAAATACAAAACATGAAAGGCTACTTATTTCCTTGTAGTAATGTTTTGTCACAAGGCACATATGTTAAACCAGGCATCTCAAGACTTGTTAAAAATATAAAGATAATTTAAGAGATGAGAATTGCTGTCTCATACAGTGGCTTCTTCCACAACCAAGAGGGAAGCAGTCAATTTTTCCTATGGTTTTTGATGTCTTGAGATTTTAAATCAGTTTCTTGTCATTCTTACCTTCCTAACCTCTCATTTTCATTAAATTATTTTTAAAAATAATTGATCTGGCAAGGTAGTTTTTGTATCTGACGTCTGACTTGTTAATGAGTTGTAAAGTTATATAGTGCTATTTCTCATTCCTATAGCTTACTTTTAGTGACTTCCCCATGTCATAGTATGACTCATTTGTTCCTTCCCTAAGGATCTGGAAATAAAACCAGGTTATTAAGAAGAGAATAAATAGAATAGTTTAATTTTCTGTTTTTTTTTCTTTACCAGATTATACTGTGATTTTTTTTCCATGTGGATATGTGGATGCATTTTTAATACAGGAATATGCATATCCACACGTAGAAGTTTTATGTAACTGTATACTTTTATCCATTCAGCAAAATTCACTGGCAAGCTACTGAATGCCAGATTTGTGTGCTGGGTTCTGGGAATCTAACAGACACAATCCTCTTTTCTTAAGGATCTTGCAGATGTTAAGAGAGCAAGCAAACCCACCTCAGTGGGTTTACATATGTATACATTTATTCCTTTAAATGTACATGTATGTGATTAAGGAGGAAGTGTATCATGATGGTTAAAAAGCATGCAGTTTTGGAATGGGACCTGGATTTAAGTCGTAGCTCACCCACCTACTAGCTGAATAACCTGGAGCAAGTTATTTAACCTTTCACCCAACTTCCTCATCTGTGAGGAAATAGTAATACCCTTTATGGGGTTATTGGAGGTTTCAAGGAGATGCTAGAGAGAAAATGTCTATTGTAGAGGCTGTCAGGTAGTAAACACTTGATATATGTTAATTATGACTATTATGTTTTATGTGTAATGACAATTTGAATGAAATAAGCTAGCAAGCTATGAAATTATACCTTACCCTGAAATCTAATCCATGGAAGACTTTTTTTTGGACCTTTTTAGGGATGTGTAAAGGAGATAGGCCATCTGGTAGCATGCGGTTATAAATAACACTTCCTTCCGTGGACAGTCTCCACTTTATACTCAGTAAAGGAAGTAAACATGGCATCTAATCAAGCAGCAGAACATACAGAATTGGGCACTTAGCACTTATCCACTTTCAAAACGTCCAAATAAAATCGTGGAAGTCTTCAAGTGGTTCTCTGAAAATAATGTTTAACTAAAAATGCCATTTGGTATAAGCTAATTGCTTTATTCTCTCATAACTTGCTAATAAATTGTCACTGAAGAACACAGAAGATTGTGAGCATAAAAGAATGTGATAGATCCATAGTGAGACTAAACCGTGTCTGTTTTTCTCACTTCAAGTGATGCTTAGAACTATATGTGTCCTTGCACTCAGAACTGACGGTTTTATACAGTTATTCTAAGAAATATAAGTGATTGATTCTGGAGCAAATCTTTCAGTGAATGCAGTCAGTACCCTGTGTTGGTGGTGGTTTGGCTTTAGTTGACCTAGAAGTCGCCTTTGCATTTAGGATGATGCCACTATGTAACATGCATTGCTTAGGATAAAAGAAAAAGATTTCTCTATACTTTAGATCTAATCCTTCTGAAATTGGATAGAGTAGGCATGTTCTTTTATGTTGCATATTAGTGTATTACACTTTCTGAAGTTAAAGAACTACCTGCATTATTAGGAGACAAATTCCATCTAGCTGTCTACTGCCTGCATTACATCTGGCAGTCTACCACTACCAGTAGATGATGAGAAAGTTTCTTCTTTGTTGGAGAAATCTAATGTGTTATGTGTTTTCTCTTAATAGTTGCTTCTTCTGTGTTTAGGTTGACTGGTTTTCAGCACATAGATGCTTTATAGCCTTGTGTTTCACAGTTGTAATAATTCATGCCTCTTAAACAGAGCATATGTGTCTACCATTATATAGGTCAGATAATTAACCCATTTCCTGGGGCCTCACTCTTCCTTCTATTCTCTCTCTTTCCTGTTTGGCAGTGGGGAGACAGGCTGTAAAACTTGAGGCCCTTGAATGAGGCACCTCAAAGAAGATTGTAGTTGCTTATCTCACACCTCAGCAAGAAACCATGGAGTTTCCTAGATAAAGTGAAAGAATTTGGGATGGAAAAGCTCCAAGAAGGAAGGATTTGGACATGTGTCCACCAGCTCACATTGAATGGTGGGGAAGGAAGGACCTTGTAAGGTCTCTAGAGGAGCACAAATGAGGGAACTCAGGCCAGGAGGGAAGAGACAGGCCGAGACTAGATACTGGTTCTCCCAACTTGTATCTGACCTGTACATTGGATCCCCTGGTGATGCCTCCTGCCTGGGCTCATCCTGTGGAGTCTCTGCAGGTTTTTTGGCAGATACTGTCTACTTGCAATCTCTTGTAAGACTTTTTATTGTGTGCTTTTATGGCCTTGTCAAACTTGTGAACTATAGAGAGGTTTGTGTGTCTGAGACTGTAATAGTTGAATGATTTATTGGAAAAATGTGATAGTCTGTGATTTAGCACAGAAGGGGCACATGGCAGAATGACCAAGTATAAGGCTGAAGCTAGATGTCCTGGCATTCAACCTGGCTCCTAGCTTACTAGCTGAGTGACCTTGGGCACACTGTTCAGTTTCTCTGTTCCATAGTTCTTTATCTGTAAAATAAGTCTAATGAGTGTGTGTCCAAACATTCCTGGATTATATATGTGCCTGGTACAAGTGTTGATAGTGTACCTTTCAGTCTCTAAAATATCTTTATTTGGATGATCAATTATATGTCTGCCATACTAATAAGAGAATCTCCATCAAAAATTTGTTAGGAAGACTGAAAATATAGAAAACAATACCCAGTTGTAAGGTGCTCAGTAAATATTAGCTGCTATTGTTTATTTATATGTTATTTGTTTTACATGTAGACTGGTATTTTAAATATCTGATTTCATGTATTACTCCAGGAGCAAGAATTGTTACCATAGACTTTGGGCTCTGAAAGTGACTTATTTTATTGGAAAATGAAGAGCCACCATGGTGTGAGCAAGTGTAATACAATTTCAAACATTCTCTTTCTTTCTAACCTGGCGTGAGTGAAACAAGTAGCATGGAAGAAATGACTGTTTTCATTCATTTCACTAAAATGGTAATCACCGCACTGGCATGCTGGTTTTACAGAAAAAATACAGTGGAGGTTGTTAATTTGGTTCCTGTGTCTTACTGTGCTATTCTTTCCAATTTGATCTTTAGTTTTCTTTCTTTACCTTTCTTTGAGGGGTCACCTTTTCCTCTCCTCATACAGGAGAGGCTAACGCTAGTTACAGTCCCTTCTTCATTGGTCCTTGTTTCTGGGGATAAATAAACATAATTCAGAAAGCTTTATTTGAAGTAATTGTTTCATCTGCTCACTCTTAAAATCTTTTCTTCATGTTAGACATTAGGTTAAAAAATATAAATTGTTGGCATTTTGACTTTATTTTTCGTAAATATGTACCTTGGGTAGAGATGTTGCTGAACCTAGAAGATACTTGATCTGGTGAGGTACAGGGGTGGGGTAAGCCTGCGGGTTCCCTGGCATGATGAACTTTGACTCCTGGTTCTCTCACTTGCTATCTGTGTGATCTTGGGGTTGCTATTTATTTCATCTCTCTGAGCTTCGGTAGTCTTCAACCTTCAAATGAAAAGAATGATACTTCCTGCTTTCCAGGGTGATTATGAGGATCAAATGCAATGATAAGAATTAGTATACTCTTAGCAAGTATATGGTATGGTAATTAACAGCATCATCAGTCATTTTAAATTCTAGATATTTGAAAGTAAAGAGTTCCTTCTCTAAAGATGGTTGAGGTGATTGAAAGAGACTTCTTTTGGAGACACATGAACAGAGGCTGTGTCTCTGATGATAAAAATGTTTTGATGCGGGTTTCATACAAGAGAAGCTAGTGCTCTTCACCACAGAGCTAAATATACACCTGCCAAGGACCTGGAAAACTAAAGGAGGATATAGGGTCAGTGAGAAGCAACTGCAGCCCTGCCTGAAGCCCTTGTATCAGTCTTCTGAGAATAAAAACACTATGGCTGTTGCTACTCTTCTGTCTTCCAGATCACTCAGTAAATGTCTTTTGTAGCACATCCTAATCAGAAACATAAAGGGAAGAGAATTCTGGGAAATGAGGTTCAGTCTAGCCAAGGTGACACATTACACGTTAACAATTATCCAATCTAGTTTAATCTAACACTTTGAATTATTTTAAAACCTACCCCAAATACTATATACTTTTTTTCCTAAAAAACTTCAGTACGTAGCTGGGTGCTGTGTCTCGTGCCTGTAATTCCAGCACTCTGGGAGGCTGAGATGGGAGGATCACTTGAGCCCAGGACTTTGAGGCCAGCCTGGGCAACATAGTGAAACACTGTCTTTACCCAAAAATTTAAAATGGTGCATGTGTCTGTGGTCCTAGCTAGCTACTCAGGAGGCTGAGGTGGTAGGATTGCTTGAGCCTGAAATTGAGGCTGTAGTGAGTCATGATCACACCACTGCATTCCACGCTGGGTAACAGAATGAGACCCTGTCTCAAAACACACAGAAAAGTACTTCAGTATGTGACTATAAAAGCTGAACACTCTTTAAAAAATAAAATAAAATAAAAACAAAATTATAGTGGCAATATCAAATCTCAAAAAAAAAACCTAAAAATAATTCCTTAATATTATCAAATAACATTCACATTTTCTGTATTATCTCATGAACATTTTTCTGTAATTGGCTTGTTGAGAATCAAGATCCTCATAACGTTCCACCCTTGTTAGGATCCTAATTACATTTGGTTTGGTTCTTCTTTTGGTAATGGCAGTGTAAGAGGTTAAGTGATTCACTAATACAGAAAAGAAGTACAAAACTAAACAAAATTGTAAAGAAAAAAGCCACACATGCACAACCATTGGAAACTGGAAATCCACCAAAGTGAGGTCAAAAGTTGAGAAGTGTTGGTTCTTGAGAAACTTCTATAGCTTTGGGCAAGAATGGGTGAGAATTTGTGGTATTCTTGCTTGGAACTGATGCCATATCCTCTTCCTGCTACAATCTATCATTAAAACAAAAAACAAATAAGCCAGGCATGGTGGCTCACTTCTGTAATACCAGTGCTTTGGGAGGCTGAGGTGGGATGATCACTTGAGTCCAAAAATTCAAGACCAGCATGGTCAATATAGTGAGATGTTGTCTCTACAAAAAAATAAAAAATTAGCTGAATGTGGTGGCATATGCCTGTGGTCCCAGCTTCTCAGGAGGCTGAGGTGGGAGATCACTTGAGCCCAGGAGGTCAAGGCTGCAGTGAGCTATGATTGTACCTCTGCATTGTAGCCTGGGTGACAGAGGGAGAGAGACCTTGTCTCCAAAAATAAAAATATAACTGCCAGTTCCGGACTGGTGACAAAAACCAAAGCCTTGTAGCCAAAGATAGGCTTGATTCAGGGTAGAGGATCGGGGCACTGAAAGCCTGTGGCTTTGTCAGCTAAAAAAGCAGACTCATGTTAGAATATTTTGGGAAATCCTGCAGCATGACTAGCCCACAGTAGCAGTTGTGATTTGGGATGGGTGGTAGACCAGCCAGAAATTTAACAGGGAGATCGTGCAAGTGAGAGATACATTAAAGGTGTGAAATAAGCTTTTCTAGGCTTTCTGGGAAACTAAACATAAGTGGGGAAGACCCAAGAAAGCCCAGCAAAAAGTAAAAGCCAGAGAGACTTGAGATGACTGCCACTTTGAATGCTGTTCCTCAATCCATGCACCTTGGTGGGTGAAGGGTGGAAGCCCAATGGGTTCAAGGTGTCTGAGATAGCCTCTGTCTAAATTATTGGTCAGCTGCTCAAGTATGCAATACAAATATGACCTCAATAGAATTGAAAAAAAATCTGAACAGAGACATCAGTGGGTACAGACCATGGGGAATGACATTCTGTAGTTTATATTCAGGTAAGTTACCAAAACAAAACAAAAACCTTCAGAAAAATAGAGTAATCAAGAGTTGCTGTTATGTATATATGTGTGTGCTCTCTCTCTCTCTCTCTCTTTCTATATATATATATATATATATATACACACACACACACATACACACACACACGCACTTATATATATCTGAACATAAAAACATTTAAGATTAAGATTATATATGTAATCTTAAATTATATGTGTATTATAGATATATAATATTAAATGTCCAGTTTTCAGCTAAAATGTAATAAACATGCAGACTAACGAGAAGGTATGACCCATACTTAAAGAAGAGGAGTATTTAAATTGAATCTGACTCTGAGTAGGTCCAAATGCTAGATTTAACAAAGACTTCAAAATAGCTATTATGATTATATTTAAAGAACTAAAGGAAAGTATATTTGAAGAGTTGCTATAAAATATGCCAACTGTGAGTCAACAAATAGAGAATCAAATGGAAATTATAAAAAGGAACTAAGTAGAATTTCTAGAATTGAAAAGTATACTACTAACTGAAATGAAAAATTCCGTAGTTGAACTCAAGAGCACATTAGAAATGGTAGAAGAAAGATTAAGTGATCCTGAAGGTAGATCAAGAGAAAGTAACCAGGACGGGTGCAGTGGCTCACACATGTAAGCATTTTGGAAGGCTGAGGTAAGTGGATTGCTTGAGCCCAGGAGTTTGAGACCAGCCTGCACAATATGGAAAAACCACATCTCTACAAAAAGTAAAAAATGAGCCAGATGTGGTGGTGCACACCTGTAGTCTTGAGAGGCTGAGGTGGCAGGATCACCTGAACTTAGGGAGGTTGAGGCTGCAGTGAACTGTGATCACACCACTGCACTCCAGCCTGTGTGACAGAGCAAGACCCTATCACAAAAAAACAAAAAAATGAATTAATCTAAACCAAAGAGCAGAGAAGGCTGGGCATGGTGGCTCATGCCTGTAATCCCAGTACTTTTGGGGGCTGTCATAGGTAGAGCACTAGAGCCCAGGAGTTTGATCAGCCTGGGCAACATGGAGAAACCTGTATCTACAGAAATTTAAAAAAATTAATCAGGTATTATTCTATGCACCTGTAATTCCACCTACTCAGGAGGCTTAGGTGGAAAGATCCCCTGGGCCCAGAAGTCGAGGCTGCAGTGAGCCAAGATCATGCCACTGCACTCCAGCCTGGGTGGCAGAGTGAGACCCTGTCTTAAAATAAATAAATACATAAAAACTTAAAAAGCAGAAAAATTTCAGAGAAAAATCAACGGAGCCCTGTGCAACAACATCATGTGTTCTGACATAATTTTAGCACATATGCAATGGGAATCCCAAATGGAGAGGAGCAAAAGGGACAAAAAAGTTTAAAGAAAAACCAAAATCTTCCCAAATTTGATGAAGATTATCTATAGGTCCAAGAAGCTCAGTGAACCTGAATTAGGATAAACCACTAAAAGAAACACACCTAGACAAATCATATTCTCACTGTTGAAAGACAAAATCTTGAATATAACAAGAGGAAAACCATTCATAACATACAGGACAACAATAATGGGATTAGTGGCTGATTTCTGATCAGAAAGAATGGAGACCAGAGAAGGGTGGTGTGACATAATCAAAGAGCAGAAAGGAAAGAGCAAACAAACCTATCAACTAAGAATTCTACATGCAGGAGAATAATCCTTCAAAACTGAAGGTGAAGGAGGTTTGACTCATGGTTCTAGAAAGATGGAGTAGATGTACATTTTTCTAAATACAACTAAAATTCTGGACACCGCACATAAAAGAAATATAAACAGACCATGGAAAGTTAAAAGAAATCGGAATGTCTGAAGACCTCAGAATCCTAGAAATGACATCATGGTGAACCCAGCAGTTCGAGATCAGCCTGGGCAACATGGCGAAACCTGGTCTGTACAAAAAATACAAAAATTAGCCAGGTATCATGGTATTCACCTGTAGTCCCAGCTACTCAGAAGACTTAGGGGGAAAGATCCCTTGGGCTCAGGAAGTCGAGGCTGCAGTGAGCCAAGATCGGGCCACTGCACTCCAGCCTGGGTGAAAGAGTGAGACCCTGTTTCATATATTTCATTTTTGCCCCGTATATCCCAGACTTGGAGCTAAAGAAGCAAGCAACTCAGAAATGCTAACAGGTGCAGACAAAGAAAGTCTCAGCAAAAGCCTGCTCTCTCTAGCCAAAGGAGCAAGTAGGAAATGGGCAGGCTAACAACAGAGAAAGCTTTTAGACAATAACCACTTTGTCTAAACACCAAAAGAAAAAAACTGTCCAGCAAAGGCTGAATGGGGAGCCTAGACTTATACCCTCATGAGGCTGCATTTAGGCGCCAGAGAAGGCCAACTGGGTAGCCAGGTCTTTCATATTATCTAGTAGTAAAGAGGTTACCCCTACTTTGCTATAAACAACAAGCTGGGGAACCAAAACTCCTACCCCCATCTAGTAGTAATGAGGGGTCCCTTCTGAGTTGTTAATGGAAGCTGAGCAGGGAACCTGAACTTCTACTTCTGCCTGGCAGTAACAGGATCACACCCCCTCTCTTCCCCTGCCAGGGTGGTATTGGAGAAAGCCAGCTAAAATAGGGTGTTTAAATAAGATCCAGAATCTTGTAACATAATAAGCACATGTCAGAGTTTAAGTTGAAAAGTCACTTGCCATTCCAAGAACCAGGAAGATATCAAAGTAAATTTAAATAGACAGCAGATGCCCACACTGAGATGACGGAGATGTTAGACTTAACCATGAAAGATTTTAAAGAAGCCATGAGAAAAAAAAAAAAAGAAATCAGTGAGCAACTATGATCACACATGAAACAAATGAAAAAATTGAAAGCATTAGCAAAGAAATAGAAAATATAGGAAGAACCAAATGCAAATTTTAGAACTGAAAATAGAAAAATCAAACCAAAAAGCTCAGTTTAGGGGCTCAACAGCAGAATGGCAGGCATCGAGGGGGAAAAAATCAGTGAACTGTAAACTAGAACAAAAGAAATTACCCAGTTTGAACAATGGAAAGAAAATAGTAAACAAATAAAGAAATGTTGAGAGCCACTAGGATGTACATGATTATGACAAAAGATCTTACATTTATTTATTGAGAATCCCAGAGGAGGAAAGAAAGAAGACAGCACCGAAAGAGTACTTGACAAAATAATGGCTGAAAACATCTCCAATTTAGCAAGAGACTTAAACCCACAGATTCAAAGAGCTAAGCAAACCCCAACAAGGGTAATTCCAAAGAAATCTGCACAAAGACACTATTAAAATTAAACTTCTGAACACTAAAGACAAAACTTTTAAAAGCAGCCAGAAAAAATGACACCTATGGGGAAAACATTTTTTTTTTGAATGACAATGGATTTCTGATTGGAGACCATGAGAGCCAGAGGAAATGGCATGATGTTTAAGTGCTGAAAGAAAAGTACTGTTAACCCAGAATCCTTATCCAGTGAAGTCTCTTTTTGGAATAAGGGGAAATCAGGACATTCTCAGATAGAGGCAAACTAAGAATTTGTTGCTAGCCAGCCTATCCTAAAAGAATGGCTAAAAGAATTTTCTTAAACAGAAAGAAAATGATTAAAGAAGGAACCTTTGAAAATCAGACTAGAAGAAAGAACATGGTAAGCCAAAATATGAGTATATACAATAGCTTTTCCTTCTCTGGAGTTTTCAAAATTTTATTTGACAGTTGAAACAAATTGTAACATTGTCTGATATGGCTCTAAATGTATTTAGAGGAAGTATTTAATATGATTACATGATAAGGGGAGCTAAAAGGATTTAAAGACAGTTATGGTTTTGATATTTCACTGGAACTGTTAAAACGACATGAGTAGACTGATATATTCATGACTATACATATACACACGAGTAGAGTGACATGTTTGTGAATATAAATACACCTTTTAGCAGCCACTAAAGAAGCTACACAAAGAGGTACACTCAAAAGCACAGTAGGTAGATAAAAGTGGAAATCTTTTTTAAAAGTTTGGGTAACCCACAGGAAGTCAGAAAAAGTAAAACAGACAAAAAAAAAAACAGAACAGACAGAAAACAAAAAATAAAATGGCAGACTTAAGTCATGACATATCAGTAATTATATTAAAAGTACATGGCTTAAATATATCAATTAAAAACATAGATTGGCTTAGTAGATTAAAAACCAACCCAATTATATGCTGTCTACAAGAAACTTCAAATATAATGATATAAGCAAGTTGACAACAAAATGATTGGAAAGGATATATTATGTAAACATTAATCAAAGAAAAGTCAGAGTGGCTATATGCATATCATGTAGAGCAGACTTGAAAGCAAAGAAAATTACGAGTCAAGAAAGAATGTATATAATGATAAAATGGTTAATCCATCAAGAGGACATAGTTAATATGTGTATGCCCCAGTGAATGGAGCTGAAACGTGTATGCCCCAGTAACGTGTATGCCCCAGTGAATGGAGCTGAAACACATGAGGCAAAAACTAATAAAATTGGAAGGAGAAGTAGACTAAGCCACAATTTTAGTACCACTCCTTTCTCAATAATTGATAGTACAATTAGATAGAAGGTCAGCAAGGATTTAGAAGAACTCAACAATACCATCAACCAAAGGATCCGATCAAGATTTCTAGCACAGTCTACCCTATAACAGCAGAATACCCTTTTTCAGGTACACATGGAACATATACCAAGACAAACCATATCCTGTGACATCAGATGAACCTCGACTAATTTAAAAATTTTTTAAATTAGAGGTTCATCTGATGGCACAGGATACGGTGACATACAGAATATGTTTTCTAACCACAATAGAATCAAACTAGAAATCAGTAACAGAAATATGATAGGAAAATCCCTGAATACATGGAAACTATAAAACATGCTTCTAAATAATCCTTAGGTCACAGGGGAAGTCCCAAGGTGAATCAAACAATGCACTGAACAGAATAAAAAGGAAACATATCAAAATTTGTGGGATATAGTGAAAGCAGTGCTAAGAGGGAAATTACAGAATTGCGTGTATACATTAGAGAAGAGAAAAAGTTCAAAATCAATATGTTTTAACTCAAGAACACAGCAAAAAGGAAACCAAACTCAAAGCAAGCAAAAGGAAGGAAATAATAAAAACCGAAATCAATGAAATAGAAAACAGAAAAACATGTAGAAAAACACATGGAGAAAAATCAGTGAAATGAAGAGCTGGGTCTTTGAAAAGATTTATAAAATTGACAGACCTCTAGCAAGACTGACAAAGCAAAAAGAAAATACCCAAATTACTAATATGAGAAATGAAACAGGATATCAATACAAACTCTGTAGACATCAAAAGGTTAATGAGGGAATACGGTGAACATCTGTATACACATAAATGTGACCGCTTAGATGAGGTACAACACTTCCTCAAAAAATTCAAAGTATCACAGTGCACCCAGTATTAAATAGGTAATTTGAATAGTCCTATAACTATTAAGGAAATAGAAATTTTAAAAGTTCTCAAGAAACAAATCTCCACACCCAGATGGATTCATTGAAGAATTTTACTAGACATTTAAAGCATCAACACCAGTTCTACACAATTTCTTACAGATAATGGAAAGAAGGGAACACTTTCTAATCATTTTATAAAGTTGGAATTGCTTTGATCCCCAAACCCAAAGCAGTAAATAAAGATTCCTGCAGGTGAACATCCCTCATAAACATAGACACAAAAATTCCCAACAAAATGTTAGCAAATAGAATTCATCAATATCTTTTTTAAAACATGATAATTGAGGTTTATTCCAGGAGTGAAGTCTGGTTGAATATTTAAAAATCAGTCAATGTAATCTACCATAATAAGACATTAAAGAAGAAGAAAAAAAATCACATGATTATATCAGTGCAGAAAAAGCATTAACAAACTTCGACACTCGTTTATGACAAAAATTCTCAGGAAAATAGCAATACAGAGATTTTCTCAAACTTAATAAACAGCATCTACAGAAAACTGTGTATCTACCATTATACTTAATAGTAAAAGACCTAGTGCTGTCCCACTAATATCAGGAAAAAGGTAAGTATGTCTGTTTCCTGAACTCTTATTCAACATAGTTCTGGGATTTCTAGCCAGTAGAATAAGGTAAATTCAACATAGTTCTGGGATTTCTAGCCAGTAGAATAAGGTAAGAAATGGAAATTCTTACCATTTCTTTCTTACCTTATTCTACTGGCTAGAAATTCTTACAGATCAGCGAGGAAGAAATAAAACAGTCCCTATTTGCAGATACATGAGTGTTTGTTTACATAGAAAGTCCCAAGGAAACTACCAAAATCTTCTTAAAACTAATATATCAGTTTATAAAATTTATAAGACACAAGATAAACATACAAAAATCAAGTGTATTTTTGTAGACTAACAACAAACACGTGGACATTGAAATTTAAAATACGGCACATTTACAGTTACCAAAACCAAATGAAATGTTTATATGTAAACCTAGTAAAATGTGTATAGTACATGTGTGCTAAAAGCTATGCAACACTAATGAACGAAATAACTGAATAAATGAAGAGACAATGCTCATGAATTGGAAAATTCAGCCTAGGAAAGATGTCAGTTCTTCCCCCAATTGTTTAATGTAATTCCTGTCAAAATTCCAGCAATATTTTGTATAGATATTGACATGATTATGAAATACATATGGAAAGGCAAAGTAACTAGAATTGCTAAAACGATTTTGAAAAATAATGTGAGAGGCACCAATCTACCCAATTTGAAGACTGACTACATAGCTATAGTAATCAAGACTGTTTGATGTAGTTGGGAGGGAATTGCTCATAGATCATTGGAACAAACAGAGAATCCAGAAATAGACCCACACATATATGATGCCCAACTGAGTTTTGACAAAGTTGCCAAAGCAGTTTAATGAAGGAAAGAAAGCCTTATCAACATATGGTGCTGGAACAATTGGACATCTGTAGGCAGAAAATGAACCTCTACCTTAGTCTCACACCTTACACAAAAATTAACTCAAAATGAATCACAAGAGTTAAAATTTAAACTGAAAAACTCTAAAACCTTTAGGAAAAACACAGGAGAAAACCTGGGATCTAGGGCTAGGCAAAGATGTATAGACTTGACACCGAAAAGCATGATCACCCACACATGAAAAAATAAATAAGTTGGACTTTATAAAAATTAGAACCTTTTTTCTGTGAAAGATCCTGTTAAGAGCTACAGAGTGGGAGAAAATATTTGCAGCCCATATATCTGACAAAAGCCACATATATTTACAATATATAAAAAATTCAACACTCACCAGTAAAAAAACAAACAATCTAATTAGAACACGAGCAAAAGATATGAAGAGACGCTTCATAGAAGAAGATACACAGATGGATGTAAGCACATGAAAAGATGCTCAACATATTAGCCACTGGAGAAATACAAATTAAAACCATAATGAGACACCGCTACACACCTGTCAGAATGGCTAAAATTAAAAAATAGCGACTGGCTAGGATACAGAGAAACTGGATCATTTATACATTGCTGGTATGTGACAGAGTACAGCCATTCTAGAAAACAGTTTGACAGTTTCTTTAAAAACTAAATATTTGGCTGGGCACAGTAGCTCACTCTTGTAATCCTAGCACTTTGGGAGGCCAAGGTGGGCTGATCACATGAGGTCAGGACTTTGAGGACAGCCTGACTAACATGGTGAAACCCCTTCTCTACTAAAAATTCAGAAATTAGCTGGGCCTAGTGATGCGTGCCTGTAATCCCCGCTACTCGGGAGGCTGAGGCAGGAGAATGGCTTGAACCCGGGAAGTGGAGGTTGCAATGAGCCAAGATTGCACCACTGCACTTCAGCCTGGGCAACAGAGTGAGAGACTCTGTCTAAAACAGTAACAACAACCAGAACAACAACAAAAAAAACGAATAAACATCAACCACTATATGACACAACAATTACCCTCCTTGGCATTGATTCCAAAGGGATGAAAACTTATGTTCATGCAAAAACCTGTACATGACTGTTTATAGCATCTTTATTCATAATAGCCAAAAACTGGAAGCAGCCCAGATGTCCTTCAGTGGGTATTTAAACAGACTAATACATCCATACCATGAAATACGACTCAATAGTAATAAGGGATAGACTGTCGGTACACACAGCAATCTGGATGAATCTCCAGAGAATTATGCTGAGTGAGAAAAAAAAGCCAGTTCCAAATGTTTACATACTGTATGATTCCATTTATGTTAATATAACATTCTTGAAATGACAAAATTATAGGAATGGGAAGGGGTTAGTGTTTTCCAGGGGTTAAGAAGGGGTCAGGGGATGGGAAGGAAGTGGTCATAACTATAAAAGGGCAACATAAGGGATCCTTATGAGGGAAATGTTCCGTGTCTTGACTGTGTCAATGTCAACATCCAAGTTGAGATACAGTACAGCGTTTTGGAAGATGTTGCCACTGGGGAGAACTGGATATACAGTATACCGATTTCTCTGTTACCTTTTACAGCTTCATAGGAATCAGCAATTACCCATAATAAAGATTTACATTTTTTTAAATGAAGGAGAAATAAAGTCATTGCAGATTAACAAAGACAGCGAAGCTGCTAGCAGATCTGCCATACTAAGAAATACTAAGCAGTTTTTCTAAAGTGAAAGGGAATGGCACTAGGTGATATCTCAGATACCGGCAGAATTGACAAGTAGGAAATATGGTAAATAGGTAAGTAGAAAAGACTGCATTTATATTTTCACTTAATTCTTTTTAAAAACATAAGATTGTTTAAAGCAATAATGGTCACACTGTGTTGTTACATTATTCATATATATAACTATATGACAGTAATACTATGCATTTTGTTTGGCTGATATGCCTTCATCAAGGCTATGAAGAGTCTAAAAGTTTATCTTGTTTGCAAGTTCAAGGCCACTTCAGCATCATGGATACTGGCAGAAGACATGAAGTTTCTGTGTCAGAGTTACAGGATTTTTCTCATCACAGCACAGCAAGCAACATGCGCTTCATGTTCACATTGCTTCCCCTTCTCCCCCAAGTCCCATAAGGATGGCACAGTGGGTCTTTGTCACAGCCGGGGAATCCTGGGCTTAGGAGACTTCCAGTCTTAAAAAGAGGTTTATAATAAACAAACTCAACCTTTGACATTATTGTTCTGGCCAGGAAACAAATCTGCCCTCTGTCAGACTGTTTGTTACACAAACTTCCTTCAAAAGATAATCCAGGACAAAAACTGCCACAAAGCATATAGAATTGCCCCCTGCCACCACGACCAGAGAATATTTTAAGTCTCTCAATTTATAATGTCTCCTTTCTTTTTCCTCCCTTGCTATTTGTTTGTTGAAAACATGTCTGATCTGTTTTTATTTTTATTTATTTATTTATTTATTGAGATGAAGTCTTGCTCTGTCACCCAGGCTGGAGTGCAGTGGTACAATCTTGGCCCTGTAGCCTCCGCCTCCTGGGTTCAAGCAGTTCTCCCTCCTCAGCCTCCCCAGTAACTGGGATTACAGGTGTGTACCACCACGACTGGCTAATTTTTGTAATTTTAGTAGAGACAGGGTTTCACCATGTTGGCCAGGATGGTTTTGAACTCCTGACTTCCAGTGATCTGCCTGCCTTGGCCTCCCAGAGTGCTGGGATTACAGGCGTGAGCCATTGCGCCCAGCCCTGATCTCTTTTTAAAAGAATTTCCCACGGTCTGGGTTTTGTTCGTTGCATCTTTGTGGAATCATTTTAGTATATTCTTCTATCCCCTGTATTTCCTACAGTCTTTTATTTAGATTTAAAGTCTTAATTATATTTAGGCTTTAGGTAGGATGTGTGTGTGTGTGTGTAGAGAAGAGTAAAAATACTTCATAGGGCTGTGTACATTCTTCATATCACGTCAGGAGGCATATTATGCATGGGTCTTATTGTGACACTGATAAGATGATAAGATTATTTTTGTTAGTAAGATTGGTTAGTATTTATGTAGGCATTGTCAGTCTGAAACATTCGTTAAAAGGTTCATCATCCTTTCACTCACTGATTTTAGCAGCCATTGATACTCGTTGCCTAGATTCAGTTCTTTAGGAGAGTTTGTTTGTTTGTTTTCTGAGACAGGGTCTCTCATTCCTGTTGTCTAGACTGCAGTGCTGTGGTGCAATCACCGCTTGCTGCAACCTCTGCCTCCCAGGCTCAAGTGGTTCTGCTGCCTCAGCCTCTCGAGTAGCTGGGACTACAGGCATGTACCACCATGCCCGGCTAATTTTTGTGTTTTTTGTGGAGATGAGGTTTCACCACGTTGCCCAGGCTGGTCTTCAACTCCTGGTCTCAAGCAATCTTCCCACTTTGGCCTCCTAAAGTGCTGGGATTACAGGCATAAGCCACTGCACCTGGCCAAGATTTTTGAAATAGTGATATTTAAGTGATATTCTGTTACTCTTTCTGCATTAATTATCTGGAATTCCTCTATAAAGAACATTCACTCATAACTCTTCTATTTTCCTGAGGCATAGTTTGTGTAAGGAAGTCAGAATAAATGCTTGATGCTGTTACTTTCTTAGTAAAAATGATAGTAAAGTATACACATACAGAAGGGCCTCATTCTTTTTAATGGGTGCTTAGCAGTTCATACTATGGATTATGTCAATAACATGTTTATTATTTGTTTTAAATGTTTTTATTTCCATTGGTTGTTGGGAAATAGGTGGTGTTTGGTTACATGAGTAAGTTCTTTAGTGGCGATGTGTGAGATTCTGGTGCACCCTATTTGTGGTCTTTTATCCGTCACCCCCTTCCCACCCTTTCCCCCTAAGTGTCCAAAGTCCATTGTGCCGTTCTTATGCCTTTTCATCCTCATAGCTTAGCTCTTACTTATGAGTGAGAACATACGATGTTTGGTTTTCCATTCCTGAGTTCCTTCACTTAGAAGAATAGTCTTCAGTCCGATCCAGGTCGCTAATAGTGCCTTTTGACTGTTTGCTGAGTGATGGAAATTTGTCACTCTCCGTCCCTTCTATTGCTTTCCTTGTCAATGTATTGGGCATGACAAGGAGGGAAAGGGAAGTGTCTGTTGACTACACAGAGTGCAGTCATTGTGCTGTGAAAATTGTCCTGGCAGCCCTGAGCAGGCTGGTCACCCCTCTTCCTTACAGACTCATTCCTCCTCCAGACAAGCCAGTCTCACTGGTATGTGGTTTGTGGCATCTCCAGTGGATTTGTCTCGTTGTTAAAGACTTACATGTCTTCCCAGGTGTTTAAAACGGGTAGATTTCTTTGCACTAACACTGAGTGTTGCTTCTTTATCTCTTTTCCTGAGAACCTTACCTGTAACTTGGCCTTTTGAGGTTATTGGGAGTGACATGTAGAAACATGTGTGTTTTGCTGTTCCTTGCAACCGTGCAAGCATTAGAAACGTGTTAATATTTCGGTGTCTATGGAACTAGAGTAGTTGTGGGCAATAGTACCTTTGGAGACAGCATTCACGGTAATGCCTGCCTGGTTATGGGCAGAGTCCGTGTGTTCCATGTGTTTTTCCACTGAGACTTTTTTTTTCTTTCCAACTTTTAAGTGCAAAGGGTGCATGTGCAGGTTTGTTACATGGGTAAATTGCGTGCCGCGCGGTTTGGTGTACAGATAATTTTGTCACCCAGGTAATCAGCCTAATACTCAGCAGGTAGTTTTTCAGTCCTCATCCTCCTCCCACCCTCCACCCTCAGACAGGCCCCAGTGTCTGTTGTCTTCTTTGTGTCCGTGTGTACTCAATGTTCAGCTCCCATTTATAGGTGAGAACATGCAGTATTTGGTTTTCTGCTCTTGCATTACTTCACATAGAATAATAATGGCCTCCAACTCCATCCATGTTGCTGCAAAGAACACGATTTGTTGTGTATATATCACATATTCTTTATCCAGTTCGCTGCTGATGGGCATCTAGGTTAATTCCAAGTGGAGTCTTATGCATCCCTGAGACTCTTGAGCACCGGAAGTGGAGGTGGTAGGGCCCTACAGCCTCTCTTTCTACTCAGGTATACAGGCAAACAGATGAGGTATTTAAACGCTACCACCAATAGCCACTTAAGTTGTTTTACCCTGCAGTAATAAACCTGATCATGAGACAGTGTTAATTTTGATGTATTAATGTTTTCTTTCACCAACTGGAATGGAGACACCCCTCTTCCCCAACTCTCTGGATTAGCCTGCTAGGGCTGCATAACAACCTACCACACGCTTAATGTCTTTAAACAACAAAAATTTATCCTCTCACGGTTCTGGAGGCTAGCAGTCTGAAATTAAGGTGCCGTCCGGGGCACGCCCCATCTGGAGTCTCCAAGGGAGGATCGTTCCTGGTGGCTTCTGGGAATCCTTCGCATTCCTTGGCTTGTAGCTACTTCACTCCAGTCCCTGCCTCCATCACCCATAGACATCTCTGTGTTTCTCTGTGCACCCTCTCCTCATCTTATAGGGACACCAGTCATTGGATTTAGAGCCCACCATAATCCAATATGGCCTTGTATTAATTACAAAAATTACAAGTCTGCAAAGTTCCTATTTTGAATCAGGTCAGACACGGGGGCTGTGACTGAACATGAATTTTGGGAACATCTTCAACCCACTATACCCTCCTAGTAATTTTTCTGTTTTTTGGCAAAGTGGCAAACATTTCAAACAGTTTTAGCTAATCATTATGTTGTTTGCCAACAAAAAAGAGTTTTATTTATAAGAACCAGCTGAGCAGTCACCTAAATTGAGGACTGTGTTAGGGGCTACAGTTGTATCAGCCTGGGATGACTGTCATTAGTACTCGTGTCACTCTGAATAAGTTTCGTAGTTATTGATTGCAAACTTAGTTCTTTGAACTTGATGATGAAAGGAAACTATTTTGTTCCCATGCCTTCCTATTGGCAAATCAGCTCCTCCTTGTTCCTAGATCTACTTGAGGAGTCTAAATTGCATGCTGGCAGATACTGTGAGAGATTTGAATCACAATTTAAACTGTCATTTGATACATTGTAACAGAGCATGCGGAGAACCACCTGAAGCAGTGTAATGCAAGAATTATCAAGCAAGAAACAGTATGGGAGAGTATGACCATTGTATGAGAGAGTTCCACAGTTACAAATGCTTTCATTGATGCTAAAGTGAATTCTTGGTAATCATGTTTTATAGAATAGTAAACTCACTCAGAATGTTTGTCAGATTCTAGATATTCCTGGGGAGAAAACTGCTTCCAGCCATTATTTTGACATTTAGCTTTTCACATTTGCAGTGTGCCTGTTTATAATGAATAAAAGTTTATTAATGTAACATTAAGCATTTAAGGCTTTGGAAATATTGTAGCCCTGCAGATGAAGGAGGAATAGCCAATGGCTTTGTCCATTTCTAAGCACAGACAGTCCCCTACTTACAGTAGTTTGACTTAAGATTTTTTTGAATTTACAGTTGTGCAAAAGTGATATGCCTTCGGGAGAAATTGTGCTTTAAGTATCCATACAACCATTCTGTTTTCCACTTTCAATTCAGTATTAATTTACATGATATATTCAACACTTTATCGTAAAACAGGCCTTGTGTTAGATGATTTGCCCAATTACAGACTAACATAAGTGTGCTGAACATGTTTAAGGTAGGCTAGGCTAAGCTGTGATGTTGGGTAGGTTAGGTGTATTGAATGTTCGACTTACGATGGATTCATCAGGACAAGACCTATGTTAAGGAGCATCTGTACCTGGAAATGCTTAGAAGATAATGTGCACTTCTGCCCACATGGTTTACATTTGCAAGAAAGTACATCAGCCATGCTTGGAGAAAATGTGGTTCTTTTAATTTCTGCCACTTAAGTAAGGGCCCTTGAAATAGGTGGTTCACAGGAAAAGGAAAAAGTAAGATAGGAGCAGGGTTGTCCCAGCTTCTCACATTTTCGATAAGCAAATAGCAGACAGTTGTGTGATTAGTCGTATTTTTGAACAAATAAAAAGGAGATAAACCCCTATCCCCACAGACGCCTTTGATATGGTTCTGGCTTATTAAAGCCTGTTGGTGCCTCTCAGATGCTCTGTATAGCTTACCTGATGTTGAGGCTTTTATCTTGGCAACTGATGCTTTAGGTTTTTTGTTTCCTTTGAACTTTTATCTGAAGCCCTCCCTAGAAAAAGCTCTTGCCATTACACTGGCTCTGTGTAGATCTTAATTCTCATTGCAGTGGTAGTCACTGTTCCTTCTTGCCTTCTTTTAAGCACTGCCTAATTTCCTAAACTGGTCGCTAAGTGGGAGCACAGTGGAGTGCCTCCGAGTATGGACTCTAGAGCAAGGCTGCCTGTCTGTGCCACTTATTTTGCCAATTACTTAATTTACCTCCAAGGTTGGGTGGAGAATACCTGAGTTAATATTCGTAAAGTGCTCAAACTGTGCCTGATTCATAGTAAGCACTATGTGTCTTTTTTTTTTTTTTAAGATAAATCATGTTCTATATCTTGATTGTGGTAGCAATTACATGACCATATATGTTTGTCAAAACTCATTGGAACTGTGCACTTAAAAAGATGGGATTTTACTATATATTATTATATATCAATAAACCACACCTAAATTTTTTTTAAAAAGGCTAACAAGCAAACTCTTTCATTCAATCAGCAAAGTGTTTATTAAGTGTTACACAGTGGGATTATAAAAACATATAATTCTGGCCTGCTGTGGTGGTGCATGCCTATAATCCCAACACTTTGGAAGGCTGAGGTGGTAGGGTCACTTGAACCCAGTAGTTCGAGACTAGCCTGGGCAGTATAGTGAGACCCTGTCTCTACAAATAATAATTTTTGAAAATTACCTTTAGTGTGGTGGTTCATGCCTGTGGGTGTAGCTTGAGTCCAGGTGGTCAAGGCTGTAGTGAGCTATGATTACGCCACTGCACTCCAGCCTGGGTGACAGAAGGAGACCCTGTCTCAAAAAAAAAACTTTTGTTTCCAAAAAAACCCATATAATTTAAAGAGGCTTACCAGTGTAGATGAGTAAACCAATTATAACACAGGATAAATTTGCATATTCACATGACATGGTAAGAGGTACAACCAAGCTGCTTATTAGTCATCTAGGCAAGAAATGCTATAGAGACTTAGAGGTAGGATTCCTTCCTATTGTCACGAAGACTTCACCAAAGAGTGGGAACTTGAGGTGGGCCTTAGAGGATGGGTAGGATTTGGGGAGGTGGGCATCTGGGAGGGCCCATGAATACAGATACAAAGCCTAGGGGTAGAAATGCGTGTGGAGAGTTTAGGCAACCATGAGAGAGCTGGTTGGATCAAAGTGGGTTCTCTCCCACTGTGTAAGGGGCAGCTTTGCTCTCTGGTCTAATGTAGCCTTTTTTCCTCATCTGTAGAAAGGTCCCCCTTCTGGGAAAGACCGGGTGAAGAAAGGTGGATCCTACATGTGCCATAGGGTAAGTCAAGTCACGAAACTCTGTTTTGCTGTTCTTGTTCTCCTAGCAGTTTTATGGATCCACTGTAAATGATAGCCCCAAATGTCCCATTCACTTTTGCAAATGCATATCTAACCCCACTGAAACCAGAAAAAAAGGACCATCATCTCAAGTTTGGTTACATGCATGGAGAAGAGTAACACAGGTGACAGAGGTTGTGAATGACCTATTGTCAACCAAATTTCATTGAGTGAATCTTGACCCTTTGAGAGACCTTTGTTGTCCCATGAACTGCATGGGGGTGAGTGTATATACCTTTTCCAGCATGTAAGTCTGAAAGCACACCCTTAATTTATTTGAGAATCCTGTACATTTTTAGAGTTTCTGTAAAGAATCAGGGGAGAGTTATCTGTGAAGGACAGATTGTGATACACTGAAATGGAAGCATCCCGTTTTCTGGGTATAAAATGTGCCTCGTGTAATAAGCATCATTCTCAGAGAATTTCTTCTTCTCTTTGGGCTACAATTTTAGTTTCTGAGCTGGTTTTCTTGGTCAGTTGGAGTGACTTGATGTTTCATAAATAACCTTTATAAGGAATTTGGAAATAGAATACCATCCCTTCCCTTTTTTCTTTGAGTCATATATTTTTAGCATCTCCTGAACTCTGGCTTTCTGTCCCTGTGCAGAGATGGCATTTTGCAGATTGTTATTGCTTCCTCTGGTAATTTATTCAGTCCAAGTGGTTAGAGACTTAAAACCACCTATAATGGCTCCAAATTAAGCTACTAATTTGATAATAATGCCATTATCAAATTTTGTCCTAAAATAGTGGTTCTCAAACTTTATTGCACACTGGAATCATCTGGGATCTATATAAAATACTGATGCCTGGCTTCTGATTCATCCTGATTCTGATTTCATCATTTTTCTTTGGTGTGAACTGGGCATTACTTTTTTTCTTTTCCTTTTTTTTTTTTTTTTTGGAGACAGAATCTTGCTCTGTTGCCAGGCTGGAGTGCAGTGGCACGATCTCGGCTCACTGCAGCCTCCAACTCCCTGGTTCAAGTGATTGTCCTGCCTCATCCTCCTGAATAGCTGGGATTACAGGCACATGCCACCACACCCAGATAGATTTTGTATTTTTAGTAGAGACGGGTTTTCACTGTGTTGGCCAGGATGGTCTCGAGCTCCTGACCTCGTGATCCGCCCGCTTCGGCCTCCAAAAGTGCTGAGATTACAGGCATGAGCCACTGTGCCTGGCCAACATTACATTTTTTAAAGCTCTCCAGGTGATAAAAACATACAGCCAAGTTTGGAAACCACTAGCCTAAAGCAAATCTCTCTAAATTATATATGTATATATATGTGTGTGAATTTGTAGGTATGTATACCTACATTGACAACAAATGTAGACAAATTTATCTTCATAAAATTTTTTTTTTGTTTTTTTTCTTGAGATAGGGTCTTGCTCTTCACCCAGGCTGAGGTGCAGTGGCACAATCACAGCTCACTGCAGCCTTGAGCTCCTGGGCTCAAGTGGTCCTCCCATCTCAGCCTCCCAAGTAGGTGGGACCACGGACACCTGCCATCGTCCCTGGCTAATTTTTAAATTTTTTGTAGAGGTGGGGTCTTGCCATGTTACCTAGACTGGTCTTGAACTTTTGGGCTCAGGAAATTCTTCCTGCCTTCGCTTCCCAAAGTGTTAGGATTACAGACGTTAGCCACTGTGCCCAGCCTAAAATTCTAGTTTCAATTTTAAATTAAAAGCATTGTCCCAGGTCTTCCCAATATATTTACATGTTCGTGTATACATCAGAGTCTTTAATCCCAGGTTGTTTCTCTATTTGAAGTTGTTGCTATGAATGTACCTGGATCTTCTTGCCAGGAAACCAGACTTCCATGAAAAACAGGTGAATCTCCCTTTGTACAGTAGTATGTCAAAATCATAATTGCCACCAGTTTTGTCTCTGACATATGGCACTTTTCTAAATTGAGAATCCATTTACCTTCTAAGTAATTGAGGACCAGAAGATTTTTCTTCAAGAATAAATGGGGTAACAGAAGCTTATAAAAAACATTTTAAGCAAGTAAAGAACATTAACTGTCCCAGTTCCATGCATATGAATATATCTATTTCATGTTTTATAATTTTTAGCTTATTTGTAAGCTACATTTTTATAAGCTTCCAAGTAGATTATTTAAAATATATTTTAACCTCATACATGCTTTTATTAAATACACTTACATGGTACTGATTTTTGTATGTTCATCTTGTATCTTGCAACCTTGCAAAACTCATTTATTAGTTTTAGTGATGTTTTTGTAGATGGTATCATAGTTTCCATATAGGCAATCATGTGATCTGTGAATATCAACAGTTCTTTTTTAATCTAGAAGACTTTTATAGCTTTTTCTTGCTATATGGCATTGGCTAGAACTTTCTGTATGGTGTAGAATAGGAGTGGTAAGAGTAGACATTCATACCTCATTCTTGATCTTAGGGAATAAACATTTAATTTTTCAAAATCAGCTATGTATTAGTCATAGTTTTCAGATGCATACCCTTTACCAGCTTGAGAAAGTTTTTTTTCCATTGCTAATTTTTTTTTTTTAATCAGCAACGGATGTAAATTTTGCTGGGTGCTTTCTGCATCTATTGAGACGATAATATGATTTGGCTTTTTCTGTCTGTTCATATGGTAAATTACATTGATTTTCAAATATTAGGCTCTCCTTGCATTCCTGGAATACATTCTACTTAGTCATGATGTATTGTCTTTTTTATATATTTTGGATTTGATCTGCAAAAATTATGAGTATTTTTGCATCTAGTTCATTCTGTTGTTTTCTTGTAATGTCTTTGTCTGATTTTGGTTTCAGGGTATTACTGTCTTCATAGATTGAGCTGTTAAATATTAACTTATTTTAAAATTTTTGGAATAGTTCATGTAGAATTAGCATTATTATTAAAATGTTTGATGGGATTCCTTGGTGAATGCATTTAGGCTGAGAGTTTTAACAATTAATTAATTAATTAATTTAGAGACAGGGTCAGATTTCTGGACTCAAGTGATTCTCCTGCCTAAGCCTCCTGAATGGGTGGGACTATAGGTGTGACCAAGTGTGTCCAATTTTTTTTTTCTTTTACTGTAGGTCTAATTTTTTAAATAGCTGTAGGACTACAGCTTATCTGCTTCTGCTTGAATACAGTCTGGTAGTTTGTATGTTTTAAGGAATTTATCCATTTCATCTAAGTTATTGAATTTATTGGCATAATCTCTGCCTTTCATTGGGTGTTTAGACCATTTATGTTTAATGTGGTTTTTGATGTGGTTTGGTTGAAATGTGCCATCTTGATTTTTTTTTTTTTGTCTCATCTGTTCTTTGTTCTGTCTTCTTTTTGATTACATAGTTCTTAATCACCCCATTTTTTCTCCTTATGCTTATTAGCTGTAACTCTTTGTTTTATAATTTAAGTGGTTGATTTAAAGTTTATGTCATGCATTTTTTTATCTTTTCTCAGCTTACCTGAAGGATATGTTTTAATTTAGTCAGGTTCCATATGATGCGGATGACATTTCAGAAGAGGAGAATAGCAGAGTGACAAAACAAAGTGAGATCTACAGGATTTTCCATAGAAAAATGACACTTGCAGAATCTTGGTGAAGTGAATTGTATATTAGTTTGGTCTTTTATATCAGTCTGGTTATATCTGTAAGGTCAGGAAAATAGCACAGTGTTGGTTGTGAATTATTTTCAGAGTGCTTAGCCTTTCCAGTAGATTAAGAGTGACAGCTTTTACTAAATTACTGAGATGTGGATTTGGAAATTACATCTGCACTGGAGTTCTATATCTGTTTCTTGCTAGGTATGTGACATTGGGCAAATTACTTAATCTTTCTAAGCCTCAGTTTTCATATTTGTAACATTCCATAATTGCACCCTTTATAAGGTTCTGGTGAGGAGTAAATGAACTAACCTATATAAGTTCTTGGTACAGTGCTTAGCTTATGGTAAAGGCTCAGTAAAAGTTAGTTTCTCCTATCAGCATCATCTTTATTATAATTAGATTATTTCCCCCCTCCTGTTTTGAAGAAGGAACCAACTAATAAACTCCCAACTAGATAGGCAAAAGCAATGTTCATGGCATAGGTGAAAATCAATGAAAGGAAAAAAGTTGGTAAAAATAAAGAATAATGTTGTAATTCATTTTTAAAACATTTTTCTTGCTTAGATGGTAACTTATTTTTGATCATGGGCCAACACCAGTTTGTTTGGCTAAATTTTTTTTTTTTTTTTTTGAGACAGTGTCTTGTTCTGTCGCCCAGAATAGAGTACAGTGACGTGATCTTGGCACACTGCAACCTCCACTTCCCAGGTTCACACACTTCTCCCGCCTCAGCTTCCCGAGTAGCTGGGATTACAGGCACGTGCCACCATGCCCAGCTAATTTTTGTATTTTTAGTGGAGATGTGATTTCACCAAGTTGGCCAGGCTGGTCTTGAACACCTAATCTCAGGTGATCCTCCTGCCTCACCCTCCCAAAGTCCTGAGATTACAGGCGTGAGCCACCATGCCTGGCCTGCCTGGCTAAATTCTGATGATCATTCATAACTTTTTGAAAATCTATCCAAAGTATAGCTTCCATAAGGAGATGAGGGCACAGAAAGAAAAACTATGAACAACATGTCATCTGGTTAAGAGTGACAATTGGATTGAATAGGCTGGAACCTTGGATCCACCATTTATAAACCATGTGACCTTCGGCACACTGTTAACATCTGTGTGCCTGAATTTTTCCTCATGTATACGGCACAGAGACTAATACTGCACAGAGACCAGGAATGCCTACCTCATAGGATTATTGAGAGGATTAAGTGAATTAATACATATGAAGTTCTTAGAACAGTTCACGTAGTAAGTTCTCAAGAAATATTCATTATTGTTGATGTTGTTAGATTAATCCCTCTGGGTTTTTAGCCCATCCTACAACATTGAGGAACTCCTCACCTTCCTGCCAAGATGAAGAGCAAGAGGAGTTAGTCTAGTGTCAGTAGCAAGAGCAATGGATGGGAAATTGAGACCTCAGTTCTGTTGTGCAGTTCTCTATAATGATTTTGTTTAACATGAGCTACGGTTATCTCTAAAATGCCCTTTGTCCCTAAAAGTTTTCCTCTCTGTTCCACTTGGCTTTGAAGCCCCAAGGCTGGTAATGGATTGTTCTCAAGTTCAGGATCACATTCTTAGCACAGACATGGAGATCAATTTCACACAGTAATTAGCCATCTTGATGAAATAGGACTAAAGCAGGTCCTTCCCACTTTCCCTGTTCTTAATTAGTAGAATGACCCATTTTTCAGCCACCTAAAGACCTCACTTCCTTAAGAACGACTTTTGGTGCTAGAAATAAAGTTGGAAAAAAAAGAAAGAGCAATGAGGACATTTATAATGAGGACATTTACCTTTTTAATTATGTGCTTTATTAGTTGAAATTTCAAACAAACAACTTATTAATAAATGTTTGCCAAGTGAATGAGTGCCGTTGAAATGGAATCATGGTGTGAATTGACTGTTTTCTCAAGTGATGGCTCTGACCTCTCAACACTAACTTTTGCAGTGAGTCTTGCTTTTTAGGGTTTAATTCTTTATCATCCTTTTGGTTAAAGGACAGTCTCAGGGATTGCTGTGATCTAATAAAGAACTAACTTTCGGTGGTGGGGAAGGGAGGGGCACTGATTTTAAACTTTTTTATTATACAAAGAAGACATTTTCATAGCACAAAAATTAGAAAATATATAATAAAGATCAAAATGAAAATAAAATCATTATGCTTCCTGAAGAAAACAATTGATAGAATAGTATTCCAGCAAACTTTTTTGTGTACTTAATTTTTGTCTTTCAAGAATGATATTATTCTCTGTATACCAGGGTCTTCAGATATGGCTCTGGGAATAATCTCTTATATATCTTTGATTTCTTTTCTGCTATCCTGTATTACAGCCATAGAATCTCAACACAGTGCTTTGGGCAGGTCCCAACAGTTCATTTTAGCTGTTATATGCTAGGTTTTGTGGCATATGAACATCATCTTATTTTAAAATAGTTTCTTATGTAATTTAAGAGATAAGTGACAGGTAGAAATATGCCATTCAACAAAAACCTAAGTCCTATGCCCTATCACCAGAGAGTTCTTAACTTTCCCATTTATGTAGCAAATGTATATCCACATTCAGATGCTAGCAGGGGCATTACCATCTTCCTGCAGTTGAATACAAGGTTCCAAAGACTTGCTTAGGAGCTGGCTAATACCTTTGTTGTTTTAGTGAGGAAGCCAGTTACCCCAAAGAGGTCAGATAAGACAGGCAAAGTTAGTTTCTGTGATTAAGAGTGTTACATTCATTATATAGTAGCAGTTATAATGACTTCCACTTGCTTAATGCTTTCCTTTTATATGTAAAGGCAAAGATGAAGTTTTTTTTTATTTAGTTTAGTTTTTTTTTTTTTTTGAGACGGAGTTTCACTCTTGTCACCCAGGCTGAAGTACAGTGGTGCAGTCTCAGCTCACTGCAACCTCCGCCTTCCTGGTTCAAGCAATTCTCCTGCCTCAGCCTACTGAGTAGCTGGGATTACAGGTACCCTCCACCACGCTAGCTAATTTTTGTATTTTTAGTAGAGACAGGGTTTTGCCATGTTGGCCAGGCTGGTTTTGAACTCCTGTTAGGTGATCCCCCCACCTTGGCCTCCCAAAGTGCTGGAATTACAGGTGTGAGCCACCGCGCCCAGCTGATGAAGTATTTTAACATGATTCCATTGATAGCTCCATTTTATTGATGAGGGAACAAATTCAAAAAGGCTCTGCCTAAGATTAAATAGCTAATGAGTCTTGGATTTTGTCCTTTTTGGTGAGTAAATTAGCAAAATATATTAATTGTTACTAGGTTGGTGCAAAAGTAATTGCAGTTTTGCCATTACTTTCCATGGCAAAAACTGTGATTGCTTTTGCACCAATAACCTAATACAGTTTTCACGTGTATCAAGTCCAAACTCCTCTGTCTGCTGAGAAGGCTGTGTGTAATGTGACTCAATCCTATTTACCCACCCACATTTCCTGCTTATCATTAACTATCTTGTGCCAGTCATTGTTCTTGCCTGGAATTCTCATGTTCTAGATCTTTGGGCAACTCAGCTCACATGTGATCTTCTCAGAGAGGCCTCCCCAGACTATCACCCTATCTAAAGTAGGCTCCTAGTCACTTTCAGTCCTCTTTCCCTGTTTTTCTTCCCTCCGAGGTGACTATTCCTGGAAACCATCTTGAATATATTGGTTTATTTATTGTCTGACAGTTCCCTGTTGAATGTTAGCTCGCCGATAACCGGTATCTTGTTTGTCTTGTTCTGATTGTATCTGTCATACCTAAAAGAGCATCCATATTGTAAGCTCTCGTGTATGCGATGAATGATTAAACCATGCTCTGACATGATCAGGCTGTGGCCTTGCTATGCTCTCAACTTGCCTGAATGTTTCCGTTTTCATGCCTCTGAAGCCATTGTTTTCTCCACTTCGTGTGCCTTCTTTTCTTCTTTCTAAATCCTGTAACCAATGTTACTCAAAGTGTGGCCCGTGGGCCTGTACCATCAGCAGCACCTAGAAGCGTGATAAAAGTATGTTCTTGGGGCCCTCACTAGACTTCCAGAATCAGAGTTTCTGGATGTGTGGCCTAGGAACATGGATTTAAACAAGCTATATTGGCCGTTCTTATGTATGCTGAGGTGCAAGAACCACTGCCATGATCATGGAAATCCCACCCACATCAGTTTCTGCCTTCTAAAAAAGTTTTTCCTAAGACATTGGCATTCTACAAGGGACAGCTCCTTCACCTGTATTACTGATTATCTCAGAATTGTTACCCCTCCACACTTTGTAGCTGTTTGATGTATTATCTGTTTCTTCAACCAGCCTGAGATCTCCAGCAAGACAGGACCATGATACTACTCAGGTCTCTTCTGTGGGTATACTTAGTGAGCCATCAGGGAACACTTGATTGTTTTTGGTCATGCGTGTACATTGATGGGACGAGAATGTCACGTCATCGTCTCGCTCCCCCTGAACCTTATGCTGTAGTGTGGAATTCACTACACACGCTTGGTTGCATGGGCCCTGGATTATCCGCGGAAACTTGACTCTAGAAATACCAAAGCACTGTTGTTTCACAGCAGCCCGATGAGTGGAACTTATGTGGAATGAGGCTTTTGCTGTGTCTTCCTGCATGGTCACCTCTAGTCATTTAAGAGCTTCCATTGCCTGCAGGTCACACAGTGGTAGATGCCATCAGTGTGTCAATTATTTGTAGCATATTTAAATTTGTCTTCGTTTTGTCTGCCTGAGAATTGCTAATGTATTCTTCACAGACCACAAGGAAAATGAGAAAATTGGTTGTTATCATTTCACTATCTATAGAAAACAAAGCAGTGTGTCTTTCTTCTTTATGGTAGAAGTGCTCCAGAGAATTTCTGTGTCAACTTTAGAGATACTTTTCATAAAGATAAGAAGCATTTTACTTTTCTGAAAGAAAAGAGAATAATACAGAAAAGAAAAAACCTTTCGCATGCTAACTTATCTTCCCCCGACTCCAAATTTTCACTTCATCATAGATTCCAAAGTTACTCCATATGTTTCTTTGTGAAACTTCTTTAACCAGCTTGCAGGGACTTCAGCTGCACTGGGCCACCTCAGAGTTTATGCTCATGGCACACAGGATGACTAGTTTATTTTTATTCTCCCTTATTTTGGGTCGGAGTATAATCCTAGGGCACAAGAGCTTCATGCGTGGTTATTTTTGGCACGTGGAGGCTTTTGAAGTAATTTGTGGTTAATCACTGAATACCTGCCAGGTAGACAGGGATATATGCGTTCAGCTCTTACGTGTTTGCAAGTGTATGAGTGCATGCAGGGCTTGTGTATTGGGCATTGAGAAAGAAGACATGAGAAGTCGTATCCTTCCCTCTGGGAGTGTAGAATCTTACAAGGAAACAAGCACACCACAGTTAGATCTGAATTGGAATTCTACTTTCTTTAATAACTGTGTAATCTCGGGTAAGTCATTTTCTCTGGGCTGCTACAATCAAATGACATAACAGATGAAGATACCTGGCCCCATGTCTGGTATGTACTAGGCGCTCAAGGTCTGTGTTGGTGTGCATGTGTGTACTTGTGCCTGGCTCTTATTTAATAACGCAGATGTAAAACTGCACACAACATTGTATAGCTTTATTAGTCACTACGATTTAAACTCCCACAGCAATGTATTTTTAAAAGCAGTGTTTCCCCACAGGCTTTCCTACATTTGATGTTTCTAGGCTTGTCGTCTAATTTTTTGCCAATCATCTGGTATGAAATGATATCATAAGTATGATTTAGATAGTAAATGACATCATAAATGTTATTTAGTATTAAATGAGATCTTAGTGTTATTCTTAATATTTTTTCAGTTGCCATCTGTCACTTATTACTTGGTTTAATTTCAAAAATTAATATACTTATTGTATAGGAATATTGCATCGCTTTTATATAGGAAATATGAAACCCCGGTTGCTTGAGGGATAACCACTGTGCACATTGTGATGCATTCTGAATCTTTCAGTCTTTTTTTCTTGGCATATGTAGTTATCTACACTGAGTCATACCACATATGCAGCATATATTCTGACTTTTTCATTTAACGTTTTTTTTTTTGTTGTTGGAGACAAGGTCTTGCTCTGTCACCCAGGCGTTAGCACACGGGCTCGGTGATGGTGCGCTGCAACCTCAAATACCTGGGCCTAAGAGATCTTCCCACTTGAACCTCTCAGGTAACTGGGACTATAGGTGCACACCACCATGCTCAGCTAATTTTTTGTAGAGATGGGGTCTTGCCGTGTTGCCCAGGCTGGCCTGAAACTCCTGGCCTCAAGCAGTCCTTCCACTTCAGCTTCCCAAAGTGTTGGGATTACAGGTGTGAGCCACTGCACCTGGCCTCATTTTACATTTTATCATGAAAACTTCCTGTGTCATGAAACATTATGTAAAATCATGACTGAATGGCTGCTTACTTTTCTATTATATGGATGTGCCTAAACTTAGGCAACCATTGGTTGTTACATTTTTCTTTTTTGCTGTTATAATTAATGTTGAACATCTTTGTACCGTATCTGTGTTGTGTTTATAAGGTAAAGGACGTTGGAAAACATGTGGTTAATTCTTGAATGTGCTGCCCTTTTTAAAGCATACATGTTAAGTATCCATACAGGAAGGGCTGTGGGGAAGCACGGTCTACAGCTGGTTCTTTTGTGCAACATACATCTGACAGTTTAGAGCCCTTGACAGGGTGTCCCAGTGGCACTTACCTTGCTTTCTGTTTCTGCACAGTCCTACTGTTACAGGTATCGCTGTGCTGCTCGGAGCCAGAACACACCTGATAGCTCCGCTTCGAATCTGGGATTCCGCTGTGCAGCCGACCACCTGCCCACCATGGACTGACAACCGAGAAGAGCCTTCCCCAATCCAAGAAGGAGTCATGTCTAGCCTACACTGGGCTTCCCTCAGAACTTTGAACAATCTCACGCAAAGAATTCCCACCCTGAAGTGTGTTACATACCTGCCCAATGGCCAAAGGAACCGTCTTGCGAGACCAAATCGCTGACCTGGGTCAGTGCATGTGCTTTATTGTGTGGTGCATCTTTGGAGATCATCACCTTATTTTACTTTTGAGAGTCTTTAAAGAGGAAGAGGAGTGGAGGAAACCCTGACCTAGGCTTCAGAAGGCCGGCATCCTACCCAGGCTCTGCCACAGGGGTTAGACCCCAGGTTTGACACTTGACCTACCTGGGCCTCAGGTGCCCTCCCCTATCAAATGGGGGGATGGACAGTATGACCTCTGGGGTTCTCTCTGACTCACCAGTTCTAAAGAGGGTATCAGATTCTATTGTGACTTCATAGTGAGAATTTATGATAGATTATTTTTTAGCTATTTTTTTCCATGTGTGAACCTTGGGTGATACTAATCATGTAAAGTAAGAATTCTCTTATGTATTATTTTGAGAAAAGGGGGGGTGGTGACTCCTTTATATTCATACTGCACTTTGCTTTTCTAAGGAAATCAGTGTCTTTTACATTGTTATGATGAATCCCACATGGGCCAGTGATGGTATGCTGAAGTTCAGCCATTGAACACACAGGAATGTCTGTGGGGTGACTCTGCTGTGCTTTATCTTTTAATATTAAGTGCCTTTGGTTCAGAGGGGCGGTCATAAGCTCTGTTTCCCCCTCTCCCCAAAGCCTTCAGTGAATGTGAAATGTGTGCTAAATGGGGAAACCTGCTTAATTCTAGGTATAGGGGAAAAGGAATGAGGACCTTGAATTAGCTATATTCAGGGTATCTGGTATTTTGTAATAGGGAATAGGAAACCTTGTCGGCTATGGGTTATCAGATGCTTTGAATCATGCACTATGTCGAATAAACTTACCTGCTGAATCAGGCTTCACTCCCATCAGCTTCTTTTCTCTTTCTCTTCTTTGTGTTTTCTTTTAAAGAAATGAATTTGTGATATGTGTGTTTTATTTGCTAGAAAAATTTCATGTTTATTTAGCTAGTGTATAACTTTGATATGTGGGTAATTGGTGGGAATTTTTATTCCAAAAAGCAAGGTTATTGCACCAGGAAGCCTATCATGACCTTGCTGCTTCTTGCCACAGTAGATAATGCCAAGTCAAAGGCACTGTCTCAGTTGATGGTCTTGTAAAACCCAGCGTTTGCCTCACATGCCAGGAAAGCACCTTGTTTTAGAACAATGGCTTTCTACCTAAGGTCCCTGGTATCAAGATCCCATCCTGATTTCTCAGTCCTGAGAATGCTTAAGCCATTTCTTAGGTGCCATTTGAAAGAAATGTTTAAATCAAATAATATTCAAAAGTGTTTAACCAACACTTGATTGCTACTTTTGTGTTTATCCTCTTAACATGTTAAAACATTTGACTTGAAAAGCAATTATATAGGCCAGGCTCAGTGGCTTATGCCTGTAATCCCAGCATTTTAGGAGGCCAACGTGGGCCAGTTAGTTGAGGTCAGGAGTTCGAGATTAGCCTGACCAACATGCCAAAACCCTGTCTCTACTAAAAATATGAAAAAATTTAGCCAGGAGTGGTGACATGTGCCTGTAGTCCCAGCTACTCAGGATTGAGCCAGGAGAATCGCTTGAACTTGGGAGGCAAAGACTGCAGTGAGCTGAGATTGTGCCATTGCATCATTGCATTCCAGCCTGGGTAACAGAGCAAGACTTCATCTAAAAAAAAAAAAAAAAAAAAAAAGTCATGAAGCTGGAATGTTTAGCCACATTTTTGGTTCATTTTGTGGATATTAAATGTTTTTCTACAAACTTCCACCTATTGATGATTAATCCCAGGCCAAAAAAAGAAAAAAAGAACAAACATTTCAAACATTTGTAGCAAATAGCTAATGTAGGAAATAAGAGATTTTATTTTTAAAGTCACCCTACTCTAGTACAGTTTGTTTTTACTTGTTACCTCCCACCTGCATATATTTTTTACATTGCTGTATTTATAGTGTATATATTTTGAATTCTTCTCTTGTTAATTAATGTTATATTGCATAAATATTTTTGGGTGTTTTGGGTATACTTTTTAGAATTGCATTTTTAGCAGCAGCATAATACTGGAAGGCACTTAAAATGAATACCTAAGTTGGGGACAGAGGCTGATACCTACAATCCCAGTACTTTGGGAAGTTGAGGCAAGAGGATAGTTTAAGGCCAGGAACTTGAGACCAGCCTGGACGACTGATGTGGTTTGGCTGTGTCCCCACCCAAATCTCATCTTGAATTCCCCTATATAGTCTCATCCCACAATCCCTGCATGTTGTGTGAGAGACCTGGTGGGAGTAATTGAATCGTGGGGGCAGTAACCCCCATGCTATTCTAGTGATAGTAAGTTCTCATGAGTTGTGATGGTTATATAAGAGGCTTTTCCCCTTTGCTCAGGACTCTCTCTCTCTCCTGCCACCCTGTGAAGAGGTGCCTTCCACCATGATTATAAGTTTCCTGAGGCCTCCTCAGCCATGTGAAACTGTGTCAATTGAACCTCTTTTTTTAAAATAGAGAATCTCTTGGGTATTCATAGCAGTGTGATAATCTACTAATACAGCAACATAGTGAGACCCCATCTTTATAAAAAATTAAAAATAAAAATCAGGTGGGTATGGCAGTGTGTGCCTCTGGTCCCAGCTACTTGAGAGGCTGAGGTGGAAGATTCGCTTGTACCCAGGAGCTCAAGGGTGCAGTGAACTATGTGCCACTGCACACCAGCTTGGACAACAGAGCAAGACCTTGTCTCCAAAAATAAATAAAATGACATCCTATCAAGCCATTTATTTAAGAACTACACATCTGGGTTACCAACTAAAGAATACCCCAAAGTATGGAAAGCTGCAGCCCCTACACTTTATAATGTTGCAAGTGACCTATGAGCAGACCAACAAAATGGGAGTACGGAAAGTTCAGTTTGAATGCCACAGATGTAGTCCTGAAAGCCTCACTGTCTGTACAACTGCAACCAAAAAATAGAGGCATAAGGGGAAAATAGGGGTACAGGCAGATTACTGAAAACTTAAGGAACGTTGTACATTGTACCACAACACTAACAAAATAATAACAATCCTAACAAAACCAGCTAATTAAATCTCTGCTGGCATTTGCAGCCGACATTACAGCCAGTTGATCCTTAGCAGCATTAAGCCTTGAGGCAACTTCTTTCTTTTCCAAGATGTAAGACCTTCAGGACCTGAGCTTCTAATGGAGACCACTTCCATCGAAAGTAAAACAATCTGATCTGGGATGTAGATTTCGTCAGTCGACTTTAAAAGGGGCAGGTTCTTTGCAGCATCTTTATCTGCACTCTTAGTCTTTCAGAGAGCTTTACATAGTGGAAAGTGTAGCAGTTCTTGAAGTCACTAAATAAACCACTACATGCTCTAAAAGAAGGCCGTTTCATAAATTAATTTTTTCCTGCAGGTCTTGATATATTGCTAAATGTTTCACTTAAATTATGAGAAAGCTTGTGCCTGCTTGTTTCTAAACACATTTTAAACCACGTGATCTAACACGACTTCCACATTCTACTGTCCTCCATTCTCTGTTTATTAATCACTTGTGAGCTATTTCTGCTTTAAATAAACACTTGGAGCAGAGCAGACCATTTGGTTGATGTGCCAGTTCCAGTATTAAAAAACTGTTTTTTGTTGCTGTTGTTTTAGGAGCTCTTATATCTAGAGTTGGTTTCTAATTCTCATTTCTTGCCCTATTGAAGCATGGAAGGAATTGGAGGTTTGTTCTCAAGTCCGCTTTAGTCCTGAATCCTGGACAATCTTTTTTCGGACTGTACGTTACAGTTCAGTGAGAAGCAACATGTATCTTTTTTCTTAAAGCCGTAAACATGATTAGAAGAAGGCAGGGCCTGGGGGAAATAGGGGTGGTAATCAAGAGGGACCTTTTCTTCATGCAAAACGGGCTGCATAGATGCCTCAAACTACATCGTTCAACCTGCAGCTTAAAATGGAGTACAGATCTGTGTCAACATGGACATTTTCTTTTCACCCCCACCTTCCACCTTTTTTTGAACAAAGCATCTCAATTGTGCATATGACCCTTGAGGAAAAAAAGAAATAGAAGCTACCATTTATTTTAGTAAGAGTTGGTTGGGGCCCGGCACGGTGGCTCATGCATGTAATCCCAGAACTTTGGGAGGCTGAGGCGGGTGGATCACCTGAGCTCAGGAGTTTGTGATCAACCTGGCCTACATGGTGAAATCCCCTCTCTATTAAAAATACAAAAATTCGCTGGACATGGTGGTGGGCACCTGTAATCCCAGCTACTCGGGAGCCTGAAGCAGGAGAATCAATGGAACTCGGGAGGCAGAGGTTGCAGTGAGCTGAGAGTGCGCCATTGCACTCCAGCCTGGGCAACAAGAGTGAAACTCCGTCTCAAAAAAAAAAGTTCGTTGGGGCAGGGGTGTGGTGGAGGTGGTGACTTCAAAGTAGTGTATTGGTAAATTCTGTTTTTATTCAGGGACTGTCTTTACTGAAAATTCGATTGACAAAAAATAATGACTGAAATTTCATCCATGAGAACCCAGAATTCTAATTCTCTTGCTAATCACCTTTTCGAAATAGATCACATTTTTATCCTCAGTATTCAAGCTTCAAATAAAATTTTTGCATGTAGTAAAATCCATAGTTGACTTAAGGAATATCTTGAAAAAAAAAAAACCACCATAAACATAGTGCTTTCTGTTCTGAAACTTCAGGGAATTTTATGCAAGGGATTAGTGTGGGGCTTATTTTTTCTTTTTTATATATTTGGCATATCTCCCTCCTTCCTTCCAACAAATATTAACGTGACATTAGCAGTATTTCTCATAAGGGAGTTAACCTGCTGGCTGGCTATGGAGGAACAGAGGAAGTGCAGGGCCCGGCAAGATGCATCAATAGGTGAAGCAGACTGGGCGTGAGTGATCCCTCTTCTAAGCGTGCTGCCACTGCTCTAGTGCTCGTCCATGGCTGCCCTACAGAAATGTCAGCTGGGAGTTGCTCAGTTACCCAGTTTCCAGGATTAGCTAGATGTTTGCATTTTTGTGTGAAGTCTTCTGAGTTTTTAATGTTGGCAACCAACTAAGATTTTAAAAAAGCAAACACTGTGAAGAACTAATAAATTGCTTCTGCAGCCAGATTTCATCTGTGGGGTGCCAATTTTCATTTGCAGCCTAGATTATGAAGAGTTGATTCATTTCACAGAGCCAAAAAAAAAAATCGTGTGTATTTATATCTGAAGAATGACTGATCAAGTAAGAAATGTATAAATGTAAGAAAGGGCCGTGGGTTGCCCAGGGACCTCATCTTGCCTAGAAATACCTTATGAGATGCCTCTCCTCTATCCCCACCCCATCCCCACCTAAAAGCATTTAACAGCCGTGAGTAATCTCAGCAGAGCCCATTTTCATTAACTTGAGCACTTATGGCTAAGTTTGCAGATTAATATCAGAGAATAGCAAAATTTTAATTTTTTGACTGTTGATTTAATTTTATTTCTTAAAACTTAATTCTGTGGATACAAACTACCCTAGAGCAGGCCTCATTTTTATAGGTTTGCCAGAATCAGCTGTGCTGTTAGTGAAAGCTAGCCTTTGTTGTTTCAAATGCTTAAAACACCGTGGAAATTATTAACTCCGAGAGCCTCAGATGGAGCTTTGGCAGGTGGCCAGAACTTCCTTCCTCTGACTCTTGTGTTTAGACCATTAGAGCAAGAGTTTAATTAATTTTTTGATTAAGCAAAATTATTACAGACAATATTCAGGTAGGCCGTAAAAAAAGAGAAATGCTCTTTCCTGAAACTTGCCCTATTTAGGATTGGAAAGTTCAAGGGATTAGTACCAAGGGGGTGGAATTTTTCAGCTTCAGATCAGATTCTAATCTGCCCTCAAAGTAATTGACCCCAAAGCCATGATTATGAGAAGGCTGGTTGGGCCTTTGGAATTAGTCACAGTTGTCAGGGAAGAAGGCGATCCGGTTCAGAGTAACTGAAGGTCGGATAGGATTGCTCTCCCGCCCTTGGGTCTGGGCCATGTTTGACAAACCCCTTGTTTTCTTTGCCGAGGGGAATGGAAGATTGATCAGAGCAACTCTTTTCCAGCATGTCAGCTTGGACTTCAGCAGGGTAATGCTAGAAGCTCTGAATCAACGCTTAGGGGAAAAGGGAAAGCACTAGCAGACGATCAGGGGAAAAGAGATAAGGCTTTCCTTGTCAGGTGGCACTGATAAAAGCTTCGCCTACGTTTGCTTTGGCGCCTGTGGGGAAGGGCCCTTGGTTGTTTTTTCAAAGGCCACAGTTTTTCTCTGCTCTACACCTTTGCCAAATAAGATTTACTTACTTTTAAATAGCATAGGGAGGATGCCCCTTCAGCCTCTTCAATCAGTGTCTTTTATTTATTTTTTTGAGACAGAATCTCAGATGGAGGGCAGTGGTGCATTTATGGCTCACTGAAGCCTCTACCTCCTGGGCTCAGGTGAGCCTCCCACCTCAGCATCCTGAGTATCTGGGACTATAGGCACATGCACCATGCCCACTAGTTTTTTTGTATTTTTTGTAGAGATGGGGTTTTTGCCACGTTGCCCAGGCTTGTCTTGAACTCAAGGGCTCAAGCAATCCACTCGCCTCAGCCTCCCAAAGTGCTGGGATTACAGGTGAGAACCATTGTGTCCAGCATCACTCTCTTTAAAAGGCAGTTTAGCATCTTGGGTAGAGGGTCTTGGGATAAGATTGTCTGGGCTCCTATTTCTGCAGCACCACATATGTAACTGTGCCATCTTGAGGCAAGCAATGACTTCTAAGGTAAAATGGGAATGATAATACCTACCTTGTGGGGCTGTGGGGAGATATGAGACAATGCAAAAATAAAGTGCTTAGCATAAAGTACTTGGATAAGTGCTCCCTAGGTACTTGGATACATGCTTCCTAGTTACTTGTTCCTATTATGAATATGATTATTAGAAGCAAAGGAGCAGGAAGGTAGAACCGGATGGCCCTGGGCAGCCATGGAGTGACAGCCACAGAGCAGAGGACAAAATGGGCTAAGAGTAAGAAAAAAGAGACTTCATAGAAAAGCTTAACCTTGATCCCATATCAAACATTCAAAAAGAAAAAAGCTGGCATGGTTAATCCCCAAACCTCTGTTAGTACTTGAATTTGGAAATACCCGATCCTGTATGGTCTTTCTGTCCCACAAAGTTCTCACGGAAGGGGAAAGAGAGATCTGGTTGTTGCTACATATGTTTTGTGAAATTCTGGGACTCTTCCTCTTGAATCCACCTCACAATGAACCTCTAGCAGGTTTAATATTAATGGAAAAGTCATTCATGGGCATGACAATAATTAAAAAGACGGAAAAGAGAAAAGCGAGGACAGTTTGTCGGCCCCGTCTACGTTGACCAGCCTGTTCAAGGTTTTCTGTAATGTCTTCAGTGCTAATTTGCATTTCAGTTTTAGAGAATAGTTGTTTAGGTAGTTCTGCCTAATTGTTTAAATTCTTCCTTCTCATTTAATCCTTCTTTGAAATTATTGGTCCAGGATCTAACCTCTAACTACATCAATGACCAGATTTAAAAATCAAGAAGGGGGCTGGACATGGTGGCTCATACCAGTAATCCTAGCACTTTAGGAGGCAGAGGCAGGAGGATGATTTGAGGCTGGGAGTTCATGATCAGCCTAGGCAACATAGTGAGATTCCATCTCTACAAAAAATAGAAAAATTAGCTGGGCATGGTAGCATACTCCTATAGTCCTAGCAACTCAGGAGTAAGGCTGAGGTGGGAGGATTGCTTGAGCTCAGGAGTTTGAGCCTGCAGTGAGCTATGATCACACTGCTGCACTCCAGCGTGGGTGACAGAGCCATACCCTGTCTCCAAAAATCATAAAAATAAAAGTGAAAATCAATATGATATCCAAGGAGAAGAGTTCAGGATGTGGCAGACAGGACTCACTACAACCTGGTATAGGTTTTATCTAGCTCAGCAGTTCTCCAAGGATACCCCAGAGACCTCCAGCCCCCTTTCAGGAGGCCTGTGAGTCAAACTGATTTTCATAATAATATTAAGATGTTGTTTGTTTTTTAAATTCTCCCAAAAGTATACAGTGTTCTAGAGACTACATATTATGTAGCCTGAGGGCTCACAGAATATGAGCTTGTATATTTTTATGTTAAAAAATTTCCCAGTCTTAGTTTTTTCTTAAAATGTAGAGGCGGGGGTCTCACTATGTTGCCCAAGCTGGTCTTAAACTCCTGACCTCAAGCCATCCTCCTGCCTTGACCTCTCAAAGTGCTGGGATTACAGGTGTGAGCCACCACACTTGGTTCAATCTTTTAATATGTTCAATGTCTGTAGATGCAATCCACATTATGGAAATTCTGTGGGGTCCTCAATTATTTCTAGGAATGTAAAGGGATTCTGAAACCAAAAAGTTTGAAAGCTGTTCATCTAGAACAAGATCAAGGTCTGAGAGTGACTGAATCTGTCTTGGGAGAAAATGACAGCCTTTCTCCATCTTCTCTGAGGACAGTCAAAAAGGGTTGAGTTTAAATGACCACAAGAGCAAGTTAAATGAACTATGATGAAGCACTTCCTTCCTGTTTGTTTTGGGAGACCTATTAAATGAAGAGGTGAATTTCCTTCCCTGGTCCCTTCACAGACAGATGGCCCTGTCATGGATTGTCACACTGTTTTTTTTTTTTTTTTACAGACAGCAATAATGGACCTAGATCCTTTGGGACATAATTCTATGCATGGACTGCCCTCAACAGTCCTGTAGTTGGAATCAGTTTGTATAAAACAACTCCCAAAAAGGGCTTTGCAAGTATTCGGTGCAAGTCATGGAAGATTCCCTGACTATTGCAGCCTCCACTCGAGGTGATGTGGTGGTGGGACCCTGTGATGTCCCCAGCTATCTTTCCCTGGATGGTGGCTGTGTTATAAAGCCAGTGAGGAAGGTGAAAGTGTTACTTTCTGAAACAGATCACTTTCTCCTGGTAGACTGTGTTCATTGTGCTGTAAATTGTGGTTGTTCTATGTCTTTTCTTGTCTTGGCTGGTTTGCCTTCCAGTCAACAGACACCTCTTAGGTACCAGGCAGTGCCGGAGGCTTTGTGTACATGACCTAATTTAATTTGCAGAGCAGTCTTGAGGGGAACTGGTTATTTTTGGTTAACATTCCCAATGTGCACTTAGAAAACTAGGACTCAAGATGCCCCAGGTGACATGGCTGAGTGAGGCAGAACCAGGACTCACACCATTTTTGTGACTTCTGTTCTCTCCACTGTATCGAATCCGTGGTTTTATTGTGAGTTTGGGGTGGGGAGCAGTGAACTGAAGACAGGTGATTACTGGGGCAAGGAATAGCTTTCCGGAAGAAAAAAGGCAAAGAGGGAGGAGGTGGAATGGATTAGTGGTTAAGAACATGTGGGCTCTGGAGCCAGACTTGTCTGGGTTTAAATTCTTCTCCTACCACTTACTAGATTTGTGACTTTGGACAAGTTACTAAATCGATTTCTTCTTCGGATTTTGAAAATTAAGTGCAAGTACTTCCAGAAAAGGTAGAACCAAGGCAGGAGGGTTAAGGCAGTCGGTACAGAGAGAATGGATGTTAACCTTTGACCTACTTTAAATCCACTCCAAACTTTGATGGTCGATGCTTAGTCACATTGCAATAATTATTCTCACTATGGGAATGAAATGGCCAAGGCTAAGGCTACACGTTTTTGAAAGACATGTTTTCATAATCCCCCGCAACGTGTTGCTTCTTTTTTAAAATGATTATGTTACCCTAAAGAAATTGACTTTTTTTTAGGGGCGGGGTGGGAGAAGGCTTGGGTGTATGGAACACATTGATCCACTGGAAAAAATGAAGATCAAAAGGTACATTATCAGCTCATTCGTTCCAGGCACAAATACATAAAAAGAATGTGGCTGATAAGGGCGACTGAGATCAGTGTGTGAAGCATGAAGGGAAAGTGTGCTGCATCATCCTCATTAAATAGCAGTCTGAAAAAGCATATGAGAGAATTTCCTTGATAAGATTAAATCCCCTGGTCTTTGTAAAATGAGGCTAAAATTTCTTACTTGCTTCTCCTAACTCTCTGGCTGGGCTCAAAACTGGGTATTGTTTCTTAAGACTCAGTTTCAGGGCAGCTTCCAACTCAACATTTGCTTCTGTTCCAGAACATTTGTAAAAATTTAGTTCAGAGCAGGGAGGGTGGGGGGGACCTCACTAATAGGAGAAACATATTCACATTTGTAATTTTGCATTTATTAATAAAACCCTTTGCTTCAGGACGTATTAGGCAAGCCGAAGACTGAATCATACGAATGATTGCTTGTGGGCTTTTAGCTTTGAGCAATTTTTTATGGTGCCAACCCTTGTACCTCTTGTCTATGGGTATAGTTTTCCATGGAGTGGCAGCTCAAAGTGGTTTTATGTGTGATGTTCTCCCTCTAGTGGCCAGTTTGGGTTTCTCATTGTTATTGGTTCGATTTATTTTGGTCCTACCTCCCTTCCTCCCTGCCTCCCTTCCTCCCTGCCTCCCTTCCTCCCTTCCTCCCTTCCTTCCTTCCTCCCTTCCTCCCTTCCTTCCTCTCTTTGCTGTTTGCTGTTGTACATATTATCTCTAGAGTTGGTGAACCTTTTATTTAGGGGTAGTGTGGATTTGGGAAGCCTAGGAGGTATGAGTAAAAAGGGAGGGGGTGCAAACTTTTATTCCGTAGGTAAAATTATTCTGGAGTGTTTGTTCCAATTGCTAACTTTTTAAAAAGGAGGAAGAGAAGGACATAGAGAATGTGACCTGCAGAGGCGAAGAGAGTTCTGGAATAATTTGTCATCTTTTAACTCTAATCATTTTCAGAACTTCTGCCTTTATTAAGAATTATCTCATGTTTAACTATTAAATTTCTTTAAAAACTTATTATTTTTTAGTTATTAGAGTTTGCAAATGTATAGGTAAAATTAGAAACTCAAAACGTAAGTAAAATGTATATAGAAGCTCCTCATTCTGTGAGTTTCTGGTCTTCTCCCATATCCATGCCAATAGGTGACTACAATAAACAGTCTATCCAGACTTTTTTCTATGTATTTACAAACATATATAATACATGTGTATATGGATATATATTGAATACGATGATTTATATGTATATACGCATATATACACACATACAGAAATTATGCATAATATATACAACTTACTTTTTTCTTTCTTCTAAAAAAAAAAAGAACCCAGATATATGTGCAGAAAGTGCAGGTTCGTTACATAGGTATACATGCGCCATGGTGGTTTGCTGCACCTATTGATCCATCCTCTAAGTTCCTCCCCTTACCCCCCACCCCCCAACCGGCCCTGGTGTGTGTTATTCCCCTCTCTGTGTCCATGTGTTCTCAATGTTTAACTCCCACTTATGAGTGAGACCATGGGTGTTTGATTTTCTGTTCCTGTGTTAGTTTGCTGAGGATAATGGCTTCCAGCTTCATCCATGTCCCTGCAAAGGACATGATGTCATTCCTTTCTATGGCTGCCTAGTATCCCATGCTGTATATGTACCACATTTTCTTTATCTAGTCTATCATTGATGGGCATTTGGGTTGGTTCCATGTCTTTGCTATTGTAAATAGTGCTGCAAGAAACACACACGTGCATGTGTCTTTATAGTAGAATGATTTATATTTTTTTGGGTATATACCCAGGAATGGCATTGCTGAGTCAAATGGTATTTCTGGTTCTAGATCCTTGAGGAATTGCCATACTATCTTCCACAATGTTTGAACTAATTTACATTCCCACCAACAGTGTAAAAGCATTTCTATTTCTCCACAGCCTCGCCAGCATCTATTTTTTCTTGATCTTTTAATAATCGCCATTCTGACTGGCATGAGACGGTATCTCATTGCATTTCTCTGATGATCAGTGATGTTGAGCTTTTTTTCATATATCTGTTGGCCGCATAAATGTCTTCTTTTGAGAAGTGTTCATTCATACCCTTCACCCACTTTTTGATGGGGTTGTTTTTTTCTTGTAAATATGTTTAAGTTCTTTGTAGATTCTAGATATTAGACCTTTGTCAGATTGGTAGATTGCAAAATTTTTCTCCCATTCTGTAGATTGCTTGTTCACTCTGAAGATAGTTTTGATTGCTGTGCAGAAACTCTTTAGTTTAATTAGATTCCGTTTGTCAATTTTGGGTTTTGTTGCCATTGCTTTTGGCATTTTTGTCATGAAGTCTTTGCCCATGCCTATGTCCTGAATGGTATTGCCTAGGTTTTCTTCTAGGGTTTTTATGGTTTTAAGTTTTATATTTAATCCATCTTGAGTTAATTTTTGTATAAGGTATAAGGAAGGGGTCCAGTTTCAGTTTTCTGCTTATGGCTAGCCAGTTTTCCCAGCACCATTTACTGAATAAGAAATCCTTTCCCCATTGCTTGTTTTTGTTAAGTTTGTCAAATATCAGGTGGTTATAGATGTGCGGTATTACTTCTGAGGCCTCTGTTCTGTTCCATTGCTCTATGTGTCTGTTTTGGTACCAGTACCATGCTGTCTTCGTTACTATAGCCTTGTAGTATAGTTTGAAGTCAGGTAGTGTGCTGCCTCTAGGTTTATTCTTTTTGCTTAGAATTGTCTTGGGTATATGGGCTCGTTTTTGGTTCCATATGAAATTTAAAGTGTTTTTCCTAATTCTGTGAAGAATGTCAATGGTAGTTTGATGGGAATAGCATTGAATCTATAAATTACTTTGGGCAGTATGGCCATTTTCATGATATTGATTCTTCCTATCCATGAGGATGGAATGTTTTTCCGTTTGTGTCCTCTCTTATTTCCTTGAGTAGTGGTTTGTAGTTCTCCTCGGAGAGGTCCTTCATATCTCTTGTTAGCTGTATTCCTAAGTATTTTATTCTCTTTGTAGCAATTGTGAATGGGAAGTCATTCATGATTTGGCTCTCTGGTAGCCAAATCAGTGTAAAGAAATGCTTGTGATTTTTGCACACTGATTTTTGTATCCTGAGACTTTACTGAAATTGCTTATCAGTTCAAGAAGTTTTTGGGCAGAGGTGATGCGGTTTTCTAAATATAAAATGATGTTGTTTGCAAACAGAGACAACTTGACTTCCTCTCTTCCTATTGAATACCCTTTATTTCTTTCTCTTCCCTGATTGCCCTGGCCAGAACTTCCAATACAGTGTTGAATAGGAGTGGTGAGAGTGTGCGTCCTTGTCTTGTACCAGTTTTCAAAGGAAATGCTTCCAGCTTTTGTCCATTCAATATGATATTGGCTGTGGTTTTGTCATAAGTAACTCTTATTGAGATACATTCCATCAGTGCCTAGTTTATTGAGAGTTTTTAACATGAAGGGATGTTGAATTTTATCAAAGACCTTTTCTGCATCTACTGAGGTAATCAGGTGGTTTTTGTCTTTGGTTTTTTTAATGTGATGGATTACATTTATTGATTTGTGTATGTTGAACCGGGCTTGCATCCCAGAGACGAAGCTGACTTGATCATGGTGGACAAGTTCTTTGATGTGCTGCTGGGTGCAGCCTGCCAGTTTTTTATTGAGGATTTTTGCATCAATGTTCATCAGGGATATTGGCCTGAAGTTTTCTTTTTTGTTGTGTCTCTTCCCAGTTTTGGTATCAGGATGATACTGGCTTCATAAATTGAGTTAGGAGGAGTCCCTTCTTTTCAATTGTTAGGAATTGTTTCAGAAGAAATGGTACCAGCTCCTCTTTGTATTTCTGGTAAAATTCAGCTGTGAATCCATCTAGTCCTGGGCTTTTTTTTGGTTGGTAGGCTATTAGTTACTGCCTCAATTTCAGAGCTTGTTATTGGTCTATTCAGGGATTCAGTTTCTCTCTGGTTTAGTCTTGGTTGAGTATATGCGTCCAGGAATTTATCCATTTTTTTCTAGATTTTCTAGTTTATTTGCATAGAGGTATTCTCTGATGGTAGTTTGTATTTCTGAGGGGTCAGTGGTGATATTCCCTTTATCATTTTTTATGTATCTATTTGATTCTTCTCTTTCTTCTTCTTTATTAATCTAGCTAGCAGTCTATCTTTTTGTTAATTTTTTCAAAATAGCAGCTCCTGGATTCGTTGATTTTTTTGGAGGGTTTTTCACATCTCTATCTCCTTCAGTTCTTCTCTGATCTTAGTTATTTCTTGTCTTCTGCTAGCTTTTGGATTAGTTTGCTCTTGCTTCTTTAGCTCTTTTAATTGTGATGTTAGGGTGTCAATTTGAGATCTTTGTAACTTTCTGATATGGGCATTTAGTGCTACAAATTTCCCTCTTAGCTCTGCTTTAGCTGTGTCCCAGAGATTCTGGTACATTGTCTCTTTGTTCTCATTGGTTTCAAAGAGCTTCTTGATATCTGCCTTAATTACATTATTTACCCAGGAGTCATTCAGGAGCAGATTGTTCAATTTCCATGAAATTTTGTGGTTTTGAGTGAGTTTCTTAATCTTGAGTTCTAATTTGATTGCACTGTGGTGTGAGAGACTGTTTGTTATGATTTCAGTTCTTTTGCATTTGCTGAGGTGTGTTTTACTTCCAATTATGTGGTTGAAAACTTTAGAATAAGTGCCATGTGGCATTGAGAAGAATGTATATTCTGTTGACTTGGGATAGAGAATTCTGTAGATGTCTACTAGGTCTGCTTGATTCAGAGGTGAGTTTAAGTCCTGAATATCCTTGTTAATTTTCTGTCATGTTGATCTGTCTAATACTAACAGTGGGATGTTAAAGTCTCCCATTATTATTGTGTGGGACTCTAAAATCTCTTTGTAGGTCTCTAAGGATTTGTTTTATGGATCTGGGTGCTCCTGTATTGGGTGCATATATATTCAGGATAGTTAGCTCTTCTTGTTGCATTGATCCTTTTACCACCATTATGAAATGCCTTTTTTTTTTTTTTTTTTTGGCTTCATAAGTTTTCCTCCATCTTTTTATTTTGAGCCTGTGTGTGTGTCTTTGCAGGTGAGATGGGTCTCCTGAATACAGCACACTGATGAGTCTTGACTCCTTATCCAGTTTGCCAGCCTGTGTCTTATAATTGAAATATGTAGCCCATTTACATTTAAGGTCAGTATTGTTATGTGTGAATTTGATCCTGTCATCATGATGCTATTTGGTTATTTGCACACTAGTTGATGCAGTTTCCTCAGCGTGTCATTGGTCTTTATATTTTGGTGTGCTTTTGCAGTGGCTGGTATGGGTTTTTCTTTTCCATATTTACTGCTTCTTCCAGGAGCTCTTGCAGAGCAGGCCTGGTGATAATGAAATCACTCAGCATTTGCTTGTCTGGAAAGGATTTTATTTCTCCTTCACTAAGTGGCGAGGGTTCACCTCAGGCCTTTTTCATCTTATTTGCTCCCATGCCTGGAGATGTCACTCAAGGAGGCTGGAGAGCAGCGAAGATGAGTGCCTCCTTCTTCTTCTGAGACCTCTGCCCTCGAGGGTCACCAACCTGATGCCAGTAGGATTGCTCCTGTATAGGGTGTCTGACAACCCCTGTTGGAGTGTCTCACCCAATTGGGTGGCATGAGGATCAGGACCTGTTTAAGGAAGCACTTTGTTCCTTGGTGGACAGTGTGTGTTTTGCTGGGGGGAACCAACTCATCTGGGCTGCCTCCTCAGAGCTACCAGGACAAGAGGCCAAGTCTGCTGGTGCACAGAGAGTGCGACTACCCCTCCTACTACGGACTCAGTACCAAGGAGATCCAAATTCTGAGCCTCTGGCTGGAGTTATTGGAGATCCTGCAGGGAAGACCCACCCACTGAGGAAGGATGGGTCAGGGTTAGACCTGAAGAAGCACTCTGGCCATAGACTGCCACAGCCATGTGTTGGGCTATGGGGACAAGTCTTGGGACCAAGTCTTCTAGCTTCCCTGGCTCCAGCAGAGGAAAAGAACAGCCTGGAGCTCTAGAATGGGTGCTGCCCTTCCCCTGCCCAGGGAGCTTAGCTTGTTAGGCAGTTGCAAGTCACAGTGTTGGCTGCTGCCCCTTTCCCAAGGAGCTCAAATGGCTTAGAAAGCAGGCAGCCACGGCCAATGGTGGTCACCCCTCCCCCGCAATTTGGTAGGCTTAAGCAGATTCCAGCTGAGAGGCTTTAAGAATCTGCGCGTTCTGAGGTTGGGACACTAGGCCCCAGTGGCGTGGGTTCGTGAGTTGGATCTTCCATTCCGTGGGTTGCACAGTTCCGTGGGAAAAGCACAGTTTCCTTGGCTGGGTAGCATGCTCACTCACCACCTCGCTTGGCTGGCAGGAGGGGGTTCCCCTTCCCTGTGTGGTTCTCAGGTGGGCTGCTGCACCACACTGCTCTTCCTTCTCTCCATGGGTGATGCCAACCTTCTACTCAATTTTGATGAGAGAATCTAGATACCTTGGTTGCCAGTGAAGGATTCTCATTATGTTTTTTTTTTTCCCATAGGAGCCTTAGAATGCCACTGCTTCTAGTCAGCCATCTTGGTCTGTCAGTGGCAACTTATATATGGTTTTTATAAAACAAAATTCAGTCATACTATAAAGGCTATTCATATAATATAGTTTGTATACCTCATGAAAGTACTATACAGCTCTAGGTCTTTTTTAAATAGCTGAATTAATTTATTTAAGCATTTCCCTACTGATAAATATGTGGGTTATTTCCAGTTTTCATTATTAAAGTTCTTTTCCAATAAACCTCTTTGTACCTATTTTTATCTTTGCCAACTTGTGCAGATATTTCTGTGGGATAAATTCCTGGGTGTCTAGCTGCTGCATCAAAGCATATGATTATTTCAAATTGTTTTGGATATTGACAGCTCTCCAAAGAGATCCTACCAGTTTACCAATTTACACCCCCATGCACAGTGAATCTGCAGCATTTCAATGCTTCTTTATTCTAAACCTAGTTTGAAAACAACCAAGGTAGCTCAACATAGGAGAAAGTCTTCTGTAGGGTACAGGAATAGTTGTCAGGGGAGATGAATGAAATCCAACTGAGGTCTTCATCTGGCCTCAGTGCTAGAGCATTCCATGCTTTCTGTGGCTGAAATATAACCCTGGGATATGCTAACTGGTCCAGCTGTAGTTGCAAATGACTTCAGTCTGCAAAAGTGATTCACTGTTAAGGAAATCAGTCTTCAGGAGTAAATTGTTTGCACTCCCCTCTCTGCCCATAATCTACAGTGACCTCTTAACTGTCTGTAATTGCATGCTCTTTTTCTCCCTGCGGTTTGGTGATCTGGAGCTCCTCACTGAGTTAATAATTCTGAGCTTTCCTACATATGGCTTGGTTTGGAATGCTTCTGACCTCACATACTCATGAAAGTTAAAAAATCGTGTTCTGTAGGCCAAGGACCTTACGCATTATCTTGTCTCATCAGCCTCCTCTCTCCCATCTCCCATCTCCCATCTCCCATCTCCCATCTCCCGTCTCCATGTGATAGTCCTCGAAACTGGTCCCTGGCCTCGGCCTGGCTTGTGTTAAAAGCCCTTGGGGGAAATTGTTCAAAACGCACCTATCTGAGCCCTACCTCTAAAAGACTGAGTTAATAGGAGTAAACTGAGACTGGAGATTATGTACTTTTAAAGTCCCCATTTGCACCCCCTGAGCTGTGGAACTTTTTATCCCTTGGGAGCTTTAATTACAGTCTCTTTAAAATGAGGACTTGAATTATATTAAGCTCTCCTATAGGAGAAAGAGGAGGGAGGGTTGCCAGGAAAATTCTGCCTGGAGACTTTAGATTACGAGAGCTGCTCCTGGGAATCACTGGTGACTCCATCTTGGTGGTTCTGTGACTGCAGATATTGGTGGGGTGCTGCTTCTGTGTTAGGCTCAATATCTTGAGTAACAGCAAACCAGTTGGTGAGAAAATAAGACTGAAAAAAATGTGTTCATCTCCCTTGGCATAGACTTGTTGTAGACCCCTCACTGCACATTCTTTGAGGACCTTCCACTCTGGAATTCTGTAACTGAAGTCCAGGAGTAAAGGAACCCCAAATGTGAAACCAGCTATATAAAACTAAGAAGTGACTTTTGTTTTATCATTATTATTGTTATTACATATATTTTGAGACAGAGTCTAGCTCTGTGGCCCAGGCTGGAGTGCAGTGGCACAATGTCGTCTCACTGTAACCTCTGTCTCCCAGGTTCAAGCTATTCTCATGCCTCAGCCTCCCAAGTAGCTGAGATTACAGGTGCCTGCCACCACGCCTGGCTAATTTTCGTATTTTTAGTATAGATGGGATTTCACCATTGTTGGTCAGGCTGCTCTCGAACTCCTGGCCTCAAGTGATCCACCTGCCTTGGCCTCCCAAAGTGCTGAGATTACATGTGTGAGCCACTGCGCCTGGCTGACTTTAAAAAAAAACAACAACAGAAAGATTTTCCGTGATGTTGAAGTACTTCAAAATAGCTGGTATGTAGTGAGTGCTTAATAAATGTTCCCCAAATGACCTGAGTTTTGACATCTGTTGGAATTGAGGACCTGACGTTAGCCTGCCAGATTACATTTGGCACGTGCTTTCTTTGTTGGAACTTGTGGGTTTTCAATATAAACTTGGAGCTTTACAACTTTAATGTCCCATAATCTCTGTAAGACCCCTATAATCAAATTGGATTTGTGCTAAAGGATACATTGTTATTTATTGCCTTGTATGTCCTTAGAGTGGCACTGTTTATAAATGGCTAAGCTGCAACTGGAATTAGGGTATTTTCAAATGAATGACTTCTTAGTTAAAAAAAAAACATATAAATAGCATTTGGTATTTTGTGACAGTGTCTCGGGGATAGAGGCAAGAAGTCCACTAGTCACAAAAGCCACAGGCCACATATAGGTATAGGTGTCTTGGTAAAGAAGTAGGGGTTTTAAAATGTAAATAAGAAATACAAATTTTTTTTAAAATGGGAAGTGAATCCATTTGATCTTTGCCCAATAGCAAATTTATAAATGCTTGTCATACCTTAAACCATTTCAAATGACAAAAAATCTTTCTTGCATGTAGCCTTGTAAGTCTCCTAAGATTCTGAAATTAAAAAAAAAAAAAAAAAAAGGATGTCTATCTGCTATAACACTACTGTATTCTGGAAACAAAAAACCCTTTGTCCATTAGGCAGATTTTGAAAAACTAGGGAAAAGCTATGTATTTATTCAAGCAGAGCTAAGAAAGAGTCCTAAATCTTACAAGTTAACGCCTGTTGTTCTAAATTCTTTTAAAAAAACCAAAATTCCCTTAGTTTACCAGGGTCATTAGTATTCTAAGTGCCACTACTGCAATGGTAGGAGGTGTGCTTGAATCGAATTACGATGTCTACACTGTTTGATCATATTCTTCTTTATGTCAACTCTCCTATTTTTCTTTTTCTTTATTAAATGTTGTCATTATAATGGCCAGAGCTTGTGACTGAGAAGAACAAATTTGGCAAGACGCTGATGTACTTTCTGGCAATAATGCCAGCCCGTGTGATGTTCTTTGTTACTTTTTTGGGGGTACAGACAGTTAAGGACAAAATGTTCTCTCAGGAGACTTTAAATCAGTTTTTGACAATCAAATATTCAAAGATGCACTCCCTCATGGCAACAGCTATGGCACATATATCTCCTAACACAAGGGGTATTGTGTGGAAAAGTCAATGCTTGTGTAGAAGAAGAAAAAGAAAAATGAAGCAATTAGCAAGTTAATCTTTTTAAAGCATTTACAACTTGATGCTTTCAGAAAAAAAAAAAAAAAAAAAGTTGTAAAAGCCCTGTAGATGAGGCCCTCATGTTCTACAAGCTGTTTCTCTTCCAGTGTTCAGGAAATGGTGCCTTAGCACATGTTCAGCTGCATGAGCAGAAACTGCAGAGTCATTCTTGCCCCCACACGATCTCTCTTCCCCCACAGCTAGTCCATCTCCAGGTCCTGTCACTATTGCCTCCTAAATATCCCTTGAATCTCTCTGTTTTTCTCCATCTTTATCAGTGCAAGCTCCTATTAACTCTGCTCTGGACTACTACAATCAAACTCCTAACTCCGTCTGAGTCCTCTGGCAACAGCCCTTTGCCCCCTCCATCGCAAGTCAGTTCTCTTCCGTAAAGACCACTGTAGCCAAAGTGATCTTTTTGAAATATACATGTGACCCTATCCCATGCTGCTCAGATTCCAGCAGTTGCTTTCCATTTACTTTCATAAAGAATATAAACTATAACACGGTCTGCAGAGCTCTGCATTCACTAAAGGATGCAGCTCGAAAAAAGACGATAGGCGTAACATGGCACCAAGCGGCAACTGGAAAGCACAATGTGAGTGGTCAGAAGTTATGTGGGTTGAAGCTTTGTGTGTACGGTGTGTGGTGTAATGATTCTCAAAGTGTGGTCCCAGGTTCAGCAGCATTGGCATCATATGGAAACTTGTTCGAAATGTAGATTCTCAGGGTCCACCCCAGATCGATTACATTAACAACTCTGGAGTTGAGGCCAAGTAGTGTGTGTGTGTTGTGCGTGCATGTGCCCATGTGTGTGTGTTTTGAGACAAGGTCTCACTCTCTTGCTCAGGTTGGAGTGAAGTGCTGTGATTATGGCTCACTGCAGCCTCGACCTCCCAGGCTCAAGTGATCCCCCTGGCCTCAGCCTCCCAAGTGACTGCGACCACAGGTATGTGTAACCACACCCGGCTAACTTTTGTATTTTTTGTAGAGACAGGTTTTGCCCAAGTTGGTCTCAAACTCCTGGGCTCAAGCAATTTGCCTGCCTCAGCCTCCCAAAGTGTTAGGATGACAGGTATGAGCTATCGTGCCCAGCCCGGTCTGTGTTTTAAAAAGCCTCTGGGTGATTTGGATGGGTGTGAAGATGTGAGAGCATTTGTACAGTGGATGTTGTGTGCATTGCCCAGATGTCCTTAAAGGAATGAAAGATTTATTCATCTAATTGCTGAGAATGCTATCACCCTTCCTACCCAAGACCTTTCCAGAGGCAGTCTACATCCATTGACTGGTTGATGCAGAAATCTAAAGACCCTGTCCACAGCTACAACATGGAGTAACTCTAAAAGGCTGCCTCAGCTCCAGAGCTCCCTGTGGGTTGGCTGAGGTCTTTGTTGAGATTTCATTGCAGCCTGACTTCTCATTTGCCCAGTCTACTTCCTTTCCTTCTGTTCCACAGGTGGGAATCCTAGCACCTCGTGATCTTCCCATGTTCCAATTTTCCTCTCAGAGACTGCTTCCTTGGGTACCCCCTGAGCTGTGGGGGCATACTTCGCAAGGAAGATGGGACAAGTTGATACTTTAAAGAGGATGGCGAAAAAGTCAATAAGCAATGAAGGGAGGAGTGGAAAGATTGGACATGGGAGATGTCTCAAGAGAGGAAAGCAGCATGAGTGAAACATATCCTAAGGCCCATTAGGAATAGGAGTGCCATAGAAATGGGCTAGGTTACAGAATAAGGAGGGAGTAGTGGGATATTGCTGAAATAGTAGTTTTGTGGAAGGCATTAAGGTCCCCAAATAAATAATTTGAACTTGATTGTAAAGCTAATGTCCGGCCCATCACACCAACATTAGCTCGCTCAGTCAACAATACCCATTCAGTGCTGGAGAGGCACTGGTGAGCAAAGACAGACCTGGTTCCAGTCTGCAAGGAGCTTACTGTCTCATGGAGTAGCTAGGCAAAACTCAATCACACGAATACCAAACTTGCACACACACACTAAATTATAGGGGCTCAAAGACCTGATGGAAGACTCCATGTACTAAGGATATCTATGTACTAGGTTGCACATACCTTTGTATATACCTTTGTGTATACCTAGTATGTAGACTCTTTCATTAAAATTTTGTTGTGGTTTTTCCCTTATGAGACTGTGAATTCTTTGAGAATGAAAATTGCTTGGGGTCCTGATTTCTCCACAATGTAACATAGTAGATGCTCAAAAACATTTGTTGAATGAATTATGAGCTCACGGACTCAACTTCACACCACTTAGCACATACTAGATTCTTGACAAACGTTTGTAAATGAATCAATGAATGGTTTTGGTGACAAGGTAGTTCAACCAGAATTCCAAAGTGCTGATAAGGTATCATGTTCATAAAGCCACACTGACTTTATTTTAAGAACTGCTGCGAGATTTTTAAGAGATCTTCCCTGTGTCAATATGCCAAGATGCCTTGGATGGTAATAGTAAATATTACTTTATTTTAAAGTTGTTGTTGTTGTTGTTGTTGTTGTTGTTTTTGAGACTGTGTTTCACTTTGTCCGCCAGGCTGGAGTGTGTGGTGTGATTGTAGCTCACTGCGGACTTGGACTCCTGGGCTCAAGTCATCCTCCTCCTGCCTCACCTTCCTGAGTAGCAAGGATTACAGGCATGCGCCACTGCGCCAAGCTCTAAAATATTCTTACTACTCAAAAAAAAAAAAATCAATAATTTAGTTGCCAAAATTAATTTTTGAACTAGTCAAAAATTTGAGAGCAATTTCTGCAAAGCAAGTTGGGATCGAGGGGAGGTCTGGTATCTGTTGAAGATTAAGGATTAATCTTTGGGCTGCCCTTGATTTTTATCCTTGAAAAACTTGAGGATGTCTGTGATTGGGGGTTTACTGGGAGGGAGATCAGGTGATTACTGGAGAGGAAAGGGAAACGAAGTTATTTTCAAGAGTTGGGTAGGAGATACAGGTTGGCAAAAAACATTTCCAAAATAAGCAACAAAAACAAACCCGCTTTGTAAAACCGTTTGAGGGAAGATAAATATTCTAATTGAAGAAATTCAATTACATTCAATGCGGGATAGGAGAAATAGGTTTTAGATTCCTTTGAAAGCACTTTTCTGTATCCACCTACTATGCACAAATGCTTTGAAGTAGTGGCAAGTTAGGAAAGAGGAGGAAAGTGGTCAAGGGATGGAGGGAGGGTGGAATGTGGGCTGCTCAATTAGGAATCATAGCAGAGGCTGTGGCCATGTGGGGTTGGAATTAGGGGAATTAGCAGTTTGTAACTGGCTCCCTTATAAATTCGGAAGCATTAAATATATCTGGACCACAGGACTAACAAAAGTTGGCAAAGTGGTATGTGGTAGAAATGGTCGTTCAGTAATCAAGTAATTTGTATTTTCCCAGGGGTGTAGCAGTGAGGATGAGGCTGGGCAGCTGGCTGTAGGAAGATGAATGACAAGGGGACAGCAGGGTGATGGAAGTGATGGGTAGCTGGCTGACAGCAAACAGGAATAAACAGAGGAATGGGGAGGAAAGGGAAAAGAAGGAAGGAAGGGAGGGAAGGAAAAGAGACAGAGAAATAGAATATATTGCTTCCTCTCTTGCTATTTTAGCTGCCTCGTGGCTATGTAAACAAGAAGCATAAGAGATGGAGTATGGGAAATCCCAGCAATATCCAAAAAATAAACCAGGACAAAGAAAATCTAGATTGTTTTGCAAAGAAGGCAAGTGTAAGAGCATGTAAAGTTGGTGTTAAAACACGCACTCTGAATGAAGAGACCCCCAAAACAGGCTTTGTGTGAGCAACATGGCTGTTTATTCACCTGGGTGTGGGCAGGCTGAGCATGAAAAGAGAGTCAGGGAAGGGCGGTGGGATAGGAGTTGGTTTTATAGGTTAGGGGTAAACAGTGGAAAGTAACAGAAGTTACAGTTTAGGGTGTTTTTTTTTTGCAAGCTGGGAGAGGGTCATAGGTTTGCAAGCTGGGAGGGGGTCATAGGGTGTGGAGTCATGAGATTGACCAAGGTTGGTTACAAAGTCTAATGGCCTTGTCAATTGAGGCCAGAATAAGAAAACATAGAAGAATGTCTCAGGTTAGTTAGGCACTGTTGATAGCTCTTCCACTTTTCATGATCTTTCAGATACTTCAGGTTTTCTAATTCTGGAAGGCCCTCCAGAGGTGTATGTGTGGGTCACGGGGGTCACCATGCTGTGCTGGGTGTGGTCAGACCTTATGAAGCAGATCAGCCACGAGAAACAGACCTCTGGAACACCAAACTGGGAAGGAAGAGGCGTTTATTATTCTTATTCTTATGGCTGGGAGCCAGGTGACAATTTGTCTAAATGACCAAGCTCGCCTAACAAAGAGAAGCTCTGCCTTTATATAGGCTTACACTCTAGATATTACACGTGAAAGAATCTTAGGTTTACAGCCTTAGAAATTACAAGTGAAAGGGTCTTGGGTTTACAGCTTTAGAAATCACATATGAAAGGGTCTTGGTCGATGGAGGGGTTGGGTGGGGGTTTGATCTTGTTTAAGTAAAAATAATGTCTCTGGAGAGATTTCCCTACACCATGCCTGCTATTTACAGGAAGGTGATTTAGAAGGCGCCAGTCAGCCAGCCTTTTCTTCTATTGAAATGCAGTGTGGAAGTCAAGTGGGAGGTGATCCTAGATGGCTGGGTCTCCTTTCTCACCTACAGCTGGAATTAGTGGGATCAGCAGTTTGCAACTGGCTGCCCTTATAAATTAGGGAGCATTGAATGTCTGGACTAGAGGATTAAGAAAAATTAGCAAATGGTACATGGTAGAGATGGTTATTCTGTACATCAAGTCATTTGCATTTTCCCAGTTTGAGGAAAGTATCTTCATAACCCCAAGAATGAAAACCATGTATGAAACTATTGTTTTTATGTAACTGAAAGTTGACAAAATATCAAATGTGTCTAAATTGAATTATCTTTGATCATGCCTGGGCATTCAACTGAGCTGGTGGTATTTGGATAGGTAATAAAATAATGACCTATCTGATTAATAAATTATCATATATTTTTCCATAATATTTGTTCATCTTGGCTTCCTTTCAGCAAAATCATAAATTGTGTTGTTATTGTAAAAGAAAAGTAGAATCTCAGGACCCCAAACTCACTGTGCCAAAGGGAAAGTTAAGCTAGAGAATCGAGCCACCAATACTGATTTCCTTTTGTACCCAAATACATAGCTGTAATTTCACAACCCTGTGTCATAGCCTCATTTCCTCTACTCCCTCTTTTCACATGCTTACTTCATCTTCTGTAAAATGTAGATTCACTGAGAATGAGATAATGCACAATTGACTCCCCTCACTCCCTCTTTTCACATGTGAAATGTAGATTTAGTGAAGCTAATCACAGCCTCGCAAGACTGTAACCATCTGCCTCACTGCCTACTCTTCCTCCCGTCTCCTTTTTTCCCTTCTTGCTTGCTCTTTCCCCTTTAAATACCAAAGTTCACAAAATTTTCTTTAAGAAAATCATAGGTCAAAGATGCTCCTGGGATTTGTGTTTCTTCCTGGGCACATCCTCAACCTTGGCAAAATAAACCTTGAATCATTTGAGACCTACCTCAGTCCCTTTTTGGCTTCCATTCTGGTAACAACAGAGGGATTCTCTGAGTAGAATTGGCCTTGGCCAGCAGCAACTCTATCAATACCTGGTACCAGCTGGGGCTATTTTTATTTCTGTGACCTTTAGGATGATTTGCTGAGGTCTGGGAACTTCTCCCTTCAGAGGTCCCTGACCTCCCCCAAATTTTCAGTTGAGATCTGAAAATCTAGGGGAGGTCCATAAAGGAGTTCTGCTTACTTCCAACAAGGAAGACGAGTTTCCCACTTCTGTGATGGTAGAGAGTAGCCTTTAGTTTAGACCCCATCTCCAGGTAAGGGGCTGATTTGAGGTTTCATTTTGGGCTGCAGGTCAAAGTTAATTGTTAGCTGGCTATCGCTTCTCCTTATGACCAGAGGTCTAGGCTATATGTAAATTGTAAGAGGTAAGGTGAAGAGGTAGGTAGTGGCCGTCTGGTCTTGTTAAGAAGTTTGGGCATCATCCTGAGAGTGATGAGAAGTCATTGAAGAGTTTAAAGGTGGAAAATGCATTGTGAGTAATGGATGGTAGGGTGGCTAGGCTGCAGGCAGAGATCACTTTTTTCTCTCTTTTTCAGTCCATCTTTTGTTAGATTTGACCAACTTCTGGTCCCCTCTTATGTCAAACGAAATCTCTGCAGCTGCAGAAAGACAAGTTCTACCTCTAAACTCCCTAGCTGGTTAAGAAAAATCAAAATTTGACTACCTGAGAGGTTTTATTTATGTAAGACTGCCTACCCAGCCTCTCACTCTGTGCTGTTAAAGATTTTAAAAAGACGCATGGTAGTGTCAGGGCTAGCCTAAAAAATTCTCTTGACTAAAATAAGTGCAAAAAAGTCTGATGTAAAATAGTTCTGGTAGTTAAAATTCCCATCAGGGCTTGAGTTTTTTCTTAATCTGGGCACAACAAAGGCCACCCCACCTTGTGGCCGAATAGTTAAAATTCTGCAGTTTTACCTCCACTGCATGGGTTTGATTCCTGGTTAGGGAACCCACCCCTCTTGGTTTAATGTTTGTGTAAATGTCTTTTGGGGTACCAATTTATTATTGATCCTTTCCCTTTCCTTGGGAAACTTTTGATTTCCTGTTTTCTTCTGTCTGCTGGGGGACACAAAAGGCTTTTGAGCCATTGTGTGTGGACAGTCAGCTGAGAAGCTAAGACCCTACAGAACATGGCCTGACAGAAATGTGGTCTATCTCCCTTTTATGGATAGTGAAATCTTCCTTCTCTGAGCTGTCTTTGGGGTGATTCTGGATCTTGTAAAAAACTGCTTGCCACCTCTTTGGAGACATCTCATGTGTCTGTGGTTGTTATAACCTTGGTTAAAACACTTGGGAAGATAGCTTTGCTAAGGAAGTTCAAAAGCAAAAAAAGCAACTGTTTTTCCTAGCTAAAATCTGGTAATAATAGATTTGAATGGATTTTTTAAAAGAGCTCTATGGTTAGAAGGCAATTTAATTGAAAGCTGATATCCAGCCTTTATGCTTTCAACACCTTACACCTTTTAGATCCTATTTTGGGGATTTTTTTTTTAGTTGACTAAAACTTTTCTTTTTTTAAAAGATGGAATCTTGCTTTGTTTCCCAGCCTAGAGTGCAGTGGCACAGCCATGGCTCACTGTAGCCACGATCTTCTGAGCTCAAGTGATCTGCCCAGCTCAGCTCCTCACTAGCTGAGACCACAGGTGTGCACCGCTACATCTGGCTAATTTTTAAATATTTTTTGTAGAGATGGGCCTCACTGTATTGTTCAGGTTGGTTTTAAACTTCTGGTCTCAAGTAATCCTCCCACCCCAGCCTCCCAAACTGCTGGGAGTATAGGTGTGAGCCACCATGCCTGGTCAGCTAAAATTAAAAAAAAAAAAAAAATTATGGGCTTAGTATCTTTGTTTGCTTCCTTTGAAAAAAATTGTTCTTCTATTTATATTTACTCCACCCTGTTCCTCCTTCTTCTTTGCCATCTTCATTGCACTGAGTCATCATCCCATGGGAGATGCGCTGATCACAAAATGGGCTGATTGGTGTTGAGTTGTCCACCAGACTTGAAAAAATGTCCTTGCAGTAAGGTGTGCTGTGGGAGCATTGTACTGTCTTGTCCCATGACTTTTCCCTCTTTTTTGGGATCCAGCATTTGGTATAAAAAATGGGATCCTTGAGATTTGGGGGGACCTGTGTTCTGCTTTCCAGCTATGCCTGCATCTCACATATTTAAATATTAGGCACTAAAAATTGCATGCTTTCCTTTCTGTATTCACTCAATGGCTCCACCTGATGAAGCAGTAGAGTTAGTTCCCTGGCAACCCCTGGAGGACGTGTGACAGGTTTGTGGCACATCTGTTTGGTCACCGCTGCTGCTCAAACCCCTTATGGGAGGGGGAACATGCACACAGACAGGTGCAGGAGCCCAAGTGTGAGTGGGTTACAGGGCGCTCTTTTAGCCTTGCTGTCCATGGATGGCTTAAGTGTTAACCAGCTCAGTAGACCCTCTGCCTCTCTGCAAGGGCAGAGGACAAGTGTGACAGCTTCCGGTATCCTGAGCTCTTGTCCAGCATCCTGGAAGAATCAGGTCACACACAAACTTGAAAGATGGTGAATGTGGGATTTTAGTAGGGGTGGAGGTTGCTCTCAGCAGGATTGATGGGGAGCGGGATAGGAGACGGAGTGTGAAGATGATCTTCCCCTGGAGTTTGGCCATCCTGTGGCTGATTCTCCCCAGCCAAACTCCTCATAATGTTTCTTTTCTTCTCTCCTTCTCTGCCATGTTGTTCTGCTGTTTGTCTGCTTGTCCTCTCCTGGAGCCAGGGGTTTGGGGTTTATATGGGTACAGGACAGGGAGTGTAGTGGGCCAAAAGGCAACTTTTTTGGCACAAAAACAGGAATGCCTTGTTGAGATTCACTTGGGGTGGTTGGCAAAATATTAAAGAAATATACAGGAAAGTTATAGATTAGTCTTAAACCTTTTGGAAGGCTGAAAGGTTTTCTTGGGTCAGGCTGAAGGTGGCTGGTCCATTATTAGGAAAAAGATTGGAATGATAAAAGGCTTTCCCAGTTTAAATCTGTTTATCCCACATCCCTTTGTCTCTACTCTGTTTACTCATGTAAACTTTGTGCTGGATGTTCCTCTCAGGCAGAGATCAAAGGGGAATTACCCATTAATGGTGTTTACTTTGGGCCCAGAACCTAAAGCTTTTACCATTTGTAAAACCACTCTTTAAACCGTGTTAATTAACCACAAGTGTGTTGACTTAGAACCTCTGTTATGAAATCTTTTACTGAATAAATGTGTGGATGGAGAGGGAGTCTTGGTTGCAGTTCGCCCTCTGAAAGCAGCCAATGACCATGCCTAACCCCGTTGAATCACTGTAATTGTGTAAGAGTGCATTTATTCTTCCGTTGAGTCAGGGTCTGCAGGCCAGACCTCCACAGGTGGTGGTCTACATCTCAATGTCTGTTCTCACTTAGAGCCATGGGTATCCAGGCTTGAGGGTGGGGCCTTTGCCAGGGAACTGCCCTCTTCTACCCAGAATTTCCCTGTCTCCTGTCTGTACCATGAAGCTGGTAATCTAATTAAGAAAACAAGCTAAGCCAAAAATCCAAAATAGGACTTTCAGGCATTTAGCTGGCTATCTTTAAACTCTTTTGTAAAAGAATCATCTTTAAGAAAATTCCAGTTTTGTAAGGGTATCTGCCAGTATACATTAGAAATATTTACCATTGTTTTAAAGTTACAAGTCATACCTTTGCTTAAGGTACTTTTCCTGGCATCTTAATTGAACTTTTACTCATATCCTTTTCCCCCATTCGTTTGAGCAAACAATGATACAATATTTAGGCCTAATTCCTTAGCTCTGTGCTTTGAGATATAAATTTTCTTCCTTGTTTCACATAAAAGCTATCCCTTTAGAAATGCAAATTTAAGGTTGCCTAGCTAACAATTGTTTAGGGCAGGAAACAGGTAATCAGGAGACTGACAGTCTAAAGTGGAGGTGAGATTTTGAAAACTGGCAAATGAAGAATCTTATAAATATATAAGATCTGCTTCTGTCTATGTGTTTATCCATGTAATGTGTATGTGATGTTTCACTACCAAAACATATAAAAAAGTTCTAATTAATTGGCGTAAAGAAAAAAGTGCTTAAATCAAATGTGTTATCACAAAAATAGAAATTTTAATTCAAATATCTTGTAGTTTACCTGACTTTATTAATCTTTAGTAAATGAAGACAATTTAAAAATTATTGGTAAAATTTAAAAAGTCTTCAGAATTTAATTTAGACATTTTGTCTGAATCTATTGAACAGATACTATCTCTACTAGATGTTTAAAGGCTTAAAACTTTCTTCTGTGATTTGTTTTGATACCCAACTCATACATAAACTTATGTTCTTAGATTTATTTATTTATTTTATTATTTGGAGATGGAGTCTCCCTCTGTCACCTAGGCTAGAGTGTAGTGGCACCATCTTGGCTCACTGCAGCCTCCACCTTTTGGGTCCAAGCAATTCTTCGGCCTCACCCACCTGGGTAGCTGGGACTACAGGTACACACCACCATACCCAGCTAATTTTTTTTTTTTTTTTGTATTTTCAGTAGAGACAGCGTTTTGCCATGTTGGCCAGGCTGGTCTTGAACTCTTGACCTCAGGTGATCCACCTGCCTTGGCCTCCCAAAGTGCTGGGATTATAGGGGTGAGCCACTGTGTCCAGCCTTATGTCTTTAGATTTACCTTTTGGATGTGATGAGGCCTAGCTCTGCACATTGTGCTTTGTTCTGGACTTTGCATCTGGTACATAATTAAAACTGCTTACTTCCTTAGTTTTCACTAAAAATAAGAGTCACTAATAGTTGACATTGTAAAAAATGTATATAATTAACATTACTAAATACAAGGGAAAAATTATTCATGGAAAGTAAGGAAGATAGGGTGTGTTTTTTGTTAAAAAATTTATCAGAAGGCATGAAAATGTGGTTTTTGTTAAAAGGAAAGTAATTTTCCCATGTTTAAAGGTTTTTTTTTTTAATTAAAGGACTAAAATAAGGACAGATAAAGCTAAAAAAATATAAAAGATTAGAAAATAAGGTAAATTATTGTCCTAAAGTAAGATCACAGGACAAAAGTGAAGATTTAAGCAAGTTGTAGAAGGTTTATGGAAGACTGACCTTGTGAAAGGAATTCTATGTGCAATTAAGTTGGCTACAATTTAAAAAGGATTATTTACCTTTTCTTTACGTTAAACATCAATGTCAAAAGCACATTGATGTTAGAGTCTGGGCACTTGTGTTGGAATAACAGTTTTACAGGAGCATTCATTTGTTCTTTAACAGAAAATTGTAAAAAGGTTATAAAAAAACTTATGAAAATATTTCCTTATGATCAAACTGATTGAAATTGAGATGGATTTGTTGACAATATTTTAATAAAAATTGGCTTCAGCATTAATAATACACTAATATAAACGTAAAATTTGGTTTTCTCTTTAAGATTTTTGTGAAATATTAGGAGATAGTAAAACATTTATCTTTTGAATGAACTGAAAAAAAAAGACAGGCAAAAGGCAAATACATCTGGCTTCATGCCATCTGATTTGGTTTGGCTGTGTTCCCACCCAAATCTCACCATGAATTGTAATAATCCCAATACGTTGGCCCTATTTTGGGTGGGGGACAGGTGGAGAAAAATGAATCATGGAGGCAGTTTCTCTTATACTGTTCTCATGATAGTGAATAAGTCTCATGAGATCTGATGGTTTTATAAATGGGAGTTGCCCTGCACATGCTCTCTTGCCTGCTATTGTGTAAGATGTGCCTTTCTCCTCCTTTGCCTTCAGACATGAGACCTCACTAACCATGTGGAACTGTGAGTCCATTAAACCCCTTTTTTTAAAAAATAAATTATATAGTTTCAGACATGTCTTTATTAGCAGCATGAGAACTGACTATTACAGTAAATTTGTACTGGTAGAGTGGGGTGCTGCTGTAGGGATAACCATTAATGTGTAAGAGACTTTGGAACTGGGTAATAGGCAGAGGTTGGAACAGTTTGGAGGGTTCAGAAGAAGAAAGGAAGATGTGGAAAAGTTTGGAACTTCCTAGAGATTTGTTGAATGGCTTTGATCAAAATGCTGATAGTGATATGGACAATAAAGTCCAGTCTGAGGTGGTCTCAGGTGAGGAAATTGTTGAGAACTGGAGCAAAGGTGACTCTTAATATACATTAGCAAAGAGACTAGTGGCATTTTGACCCTGCATTGGATTTGCAGAACTTTGAAGTTGAGAGAGATGATTTAGCGCATCTAGTGGAAAAAATTTCTAAGAAATACAAAGCATTGAAGAGGTGACTTGGGTGTTGTTAAAAGCATTCAGTTTTATATATTCATATTTATATATGGTTTGGAATTGGAACTTATGTTTAAAAGGAAAGCAGAGTGTACAAGTTTGGAAAATTAGAAGTCTGATGATGTGATAGAAAAGAAAAACCAATTTTCTAAAAAGAAATTCAAGGCAGCTGCAGAAATTTGCATAAGTAATGAAGAAGAGCCAAATGTTAATTGCCAAGACAACACAGAAAATTTCTCCAGGGCATGTCAGAAGTCCTCGTGGCAGCCCACCCCATCACAAGCCAGGAGGCATACGAATAAAAAATGATTTTGTGGACTGGTCCCAGGGCCTTGGTGCTGTGTGCATCCTAGGGACTTGGTGCCCTGTGTTCAAACTGCTCCAGACATGGCTAAAAGAGGCGAACATAGAGCTCAGTCCATTGTTTCAAAGGGTGCAAGCCCCAAGCATTGGCAGTTTTCATGTGGTGTTGAGCCTGTGAGTACACAGAAGTCAAGAATTGAGGTTTGGGAACCATCCTCCTAGATTTCAGAAGATGTATGGCAATGCCAGGATGTCCAAGCAGAAGTATGCTGCAGGGTGTAGCCCTCATGGAGAACCTCCGGTAAGGCAGTGTGGAAGGAAAATGTGGGGTTGGAGCTGCCACGCAGTGTCCCCACTAGGGCACTGCCTAGTGGAGCTATGAGAAGAGGGCTACCATCCTCCAGATCCCAGAATGGTAGATCCAGCAATGGCTTGTACCATGCACTTGGAAAAGCCACAGACACTCAATACCAGCCTGTGAAAATAGCAGGAGGAGGTCTGTACCCTGCGAAGCCACAGGCCAGAGATGCTCAAGACCATGGGAACCTATTGACGAGACCAGCTCCTAATATATCAATACGGGTTTAAGATCTCTCAAAGTGATCTAGTGGTTGGTGAAAAAGAAAGAGAGACAAGGAAAAGTTTTCCTTAAAGCTGGGCCATGGGGAGACACCACATAATGCCGCTCCATGAATGTCTGACATTCCCCCGAAAACTTTTGTTTTTTATTATGCTCTTTCAATAGGGGAGGGGGAGCGAGGTTACACAAAGTTTCAGTGATAATTATACAAAAAGAATACATTTGCAAAAACTGGTGCACAAAAATCACAATGTGGTATTATAAAAGCAGAACAATGTAAAGATAACTTTGTGTATGTCAGCATAGAAATCATACACCTTAGCAAGAATATAGGTTAAACATAAACTTATGATTATCTGCAAGAACACATTGGGCTCACAGCTGCAGGGGGAACAGGATCTGACACAGGCAACCACCCTGACCACAAAGCTGCAAGAGGAGGGGGCCTCCATGCAGGCCTGGAGGAGCAGTGGGAGAAGAAAGACTTTTACAACCTTATCTCAACCACAGAGGTTTTTCCTCACGACAGGTGCCCCTCATGCATCTGTTTATAGGCTCTCCATAAGGGTCGCATTTCCTTTCCAGGGCCGTAATCAATATGCCTTTCCTGGGAAAGGAATCTAAGTAATAAGCCTCTCCATTACACGTCCATTTATAGACTCTCTGCACCAAGAAGCCTATTACATGCTGTCATCTCTCTCCAGCAGTCAAGCTATGTGGTTAGTCCCTTTCACAGAGTTCCTGTTTTTACCAGAACAGTTCAGCAGAGCCAAATATACAAGTTGCAGTTCAGCAGAGCCAAAGTTACAAGTCACATCTCAGCTTTTCACGTTATTCTTCATTTTCTCAAATATAACTGATACAATAAGTAACAAGCATCACAAAGCAAATAATTCATTTTGGGGAAACAAAATTCTAAGAGAATTTACAAGTTAAAAATCAACAACAATTTCTTCTCATTATTTCAGATAGTTCAGGTTTTGCCAATTCTTCCAGAAGCCTGGGGTTGCTCAGTCACCACAGAGGGGTCCAGAGTATTCCCAGCAGGAATCTACCACTTGCATCAGCATGACCTGGATGTGAGACATCAAGTCAATAATATCATTTTGGAGATTTGAGATTTGGCTGCCCTGCTGGATTTTGGACTTGCATAGGGCCTGTAGCCCCTTTATTTTGGCCAATTTCTCCCATTTGGAATGAGTGTATTTACCCATTCCAAATACCTCCATTGTATACAAGAAGCAGCTATCTTGATTTTGCCTGTACCCCCACTGTATCTAGGAAGTAGCTATCTTGCTTTTGATTTCACAGGCTTGTAGGTGAAAGGGACTTGCCTTTCACCTATGATTTCACCAGATGAGACTTTGGACTTGGACTTTTGGGTTAATGCTGGAATGAGTAAAGACTTTGGGGGACTATTGGGAAGGCATGACTGGTTTAGAAATGTGAGGACATGAGATTTGGTAGGGGTGAGGGGCAGGAGGATATGGTTTGGCTATGTCCCCACCCAAATCTCACCACAAATAATAATCCCATGTTTCAAGGGTGGGGACAGGTGGAGATAATTGAATCATGGAGGCACTTTCCCCCATACTCTCCTCATGGTAGTGAATAAGCCTCATGAGATCTGATGCTTTTATTTGCACAAGCTCTCTTGCCTGCCACCATGTAAGATGTGTATGGTCCCCCTTTCCCTTCAGCCATGATTTTGAGGCCTCCACAGCCATATGGAACTGTGAGTCCATTAAACCTCTTTCTCTTTATAAATTATGCAGTCTCGGGCATGACTTTATTAGCAGCATGAGAAGTGACTAATATGCTATCTTATTTAGATTGTATTGTATGGGAAACTGAGTCTCCACGCCATTAAACAGTAAAAGTTTTGCTTAACTTATTTAATACATATTTTTATTCATTTATTTTTAAAAATTTATATTTATTTATTTATTTTGAGACTGGGTCTTGCCAGTCACCCAGGCTGGAGTGTACAGTTTCACAATCATGGCTCATCACAGCCTGAACCTACAGACTCAAGCAATCCTGTCACCTCAGCCTCCTAAGTACCTGGGACTACAGGCACCCACCACCACACCCAGTGAATTTTTAAGTATTTTTGTACAGAGAGGGCCTCACTACATTGCATAGGCAAGTCTTGAACTCCTAGACTTGAGTGATCCTCCCACTTTGGCCTCCCAAAGTATTGAGATTACAAGCATGAGCTGCTGAGTGCAGTGATTTTTGCCTTTAAAATCCTTAAAATATCATTTGGCTAAACAAATGACTTATTTTACAATGACCTGCATTTTTATTTTACGATATCAAGTGCTTTAAGCTTTGATATTTAACAAATTTTCCAAAAGAAATATTTCAAGTTCTAAATTCTTTTTTATCTCATTAACTTTTTTAGATATTAGGTCCCCTTAAGCCAAAGGAGACATATTGAGTTTGTTTGATATGTTAAAAATCATACAAGAAATGTAAAATAGGAAATTATGTTTAACTTTCTTTGGGTTATATTTTATATGTTATTACCGTGTGTTCTAAAATTGTATGAGATTCCTATAGTTCTGTTGTCTTAATGTTATCAGCTATAATTATATTATGTTAAATTGTTAGATACCAAAAAAGACAACCAAATTTCCTTGACAATTGTGTCTTTAACCATGACTGTCCCATGACTTTTGTCATCCACAGATAATTATTGTTCTACTTTGATTCTTCCCAAAAAGCTCTTTATAGTCAGCTACGGTAACAAACAAACAAACAAACAACTTGCTTCTTTGCGAAGTTTATGGAAAATACTCTGCTGGGTGCTCTTAAATGCTTATTTCTGATAATTTTAGACATTGTGCCATGGGGTTAGAGAGAAAATTTCCAGGATTCTCATTGGAGAACTAATATGTTCATGAGGATTGCTAACCCCAATCAAATGGAATGAGTTAATTGCACAGGACTGAACTAATAGAGGACTGAAATAATGTTTTTATGACTTTTTTGTTTGAAACATTCTGACACTTTTGTTTTTTTTTTAGCCAAGAAAAAAAGATCTATTTTTAGCTTTTAACAGTTTTGTAAAGTATACTCTTGTGAGCTAAATTTGAAGCATATTTCCTTTTCTCTACCTGATTTCTCCCAAATTTAGAAAATATTTGTATGTATTCTTAATTTATGGCAATATAGTTAGTTGCGTAAGTTCAATAAGAATCTGTTTTCTTTTGGAATAGGATATAATTTTAGACATTGGTTATTTTACGAAAACTTTGACTGGAATGGCATATTTTCATGTATGACCAGAATGCTTTGAGAAATTGATATGATGTCAGAGAGCCAATAAAAGCCCCTTGGAGGCTGGGCATAGTGGCTCATGTTTATAATTCTAGTGCTTTGGGAGACTGAGGAAGGCAGATCATCTAAGCTCAGGAGTTCAAGATCAGCCTGGGGAACAAGGTGAAATCACGTCTCTACTAAAAACACAAAAAAATTAGCCAGGCATGGTTGCGTGCATCTGTAGTCCCAGCTACCCAGGAAGCTGAGGCACGAGAATCGCTCAAACCCAGAAGGCAGAGGTTGCAGTGAGCCGAGATCACATGACTTCACTCTAGCCCAGGCAACAGAATGAGACTGTCTAAAAATAAAAAGCCCCTTGGAAAAACTGGCCTTGTACATTGTTTATGAAATTCCTTTACAGGGTTATTGACCTGTGGTAGGTAGAGAATGTCATTTTCTGACAGGCCCAGGAACCTCATGTTATTGTAAGACCTCAAGAAGAGAGGAATTGAGACAGGTATCTGCAGGCACAGAGAAATCCTTGGCTGTGCTTGAGAAGCCTTTAAAAGTCTAACCTGAGATTCCTTATGAAAAAGTTCCAGGAAAGCCAATTTTAAAATGCCTGCTGACCAATAATTATTCTTGCTGTCCTTTATGCAACTAATCAGGTCAAGTGTAATGAGACTAAAACTTTTTGCAAATAAATTGGTCCTTCTGTGATTTGTCTTCAGTAAAAATAAAGGATTCAGAGAGAAACGTTGTGTTTCAAAAGATGGCTGGGAACAGTGGCTCATGCTTGTAATCCCAGCACTTTGGGAGGCTGATGTGGGAGGATCATCTGAGGTCAGGAGTTCAAGACCAGCCTGGCCAACATGGTGAAACCCCATCTCTACTAAAAATACAACAATTAGCCAGGTGTGGTGGTACATGCCTGTAATCCCAGCTACTTGGGAGGCTGAGGCAGGAGAATCACTTGAACCCAGGAGGCAGAGGTTGCAGTGAGCTGATATCACTATAGTATACCCATTAGAGTCTAGCTTTATTCATTTTTTTTCAGTTTTTATTATTGGTCTACAACTTATTTGGACTGGATTCTGAATTCTTTCCTGACTACTTGTCTCCATACTAACATTTTCAATTTTTTTATCCCATTTTTCTGACTTGGAATTAGTGAAAACTAAAACTGTGCTTTCCTTAAAGCCTTTCAAACTGAACTTAGACAACTTAAAATTCAGGAGAAATAACAACAACCTATATGTATACATGTGTGTGTGTGTGTGTGTGTGTGTGTGTGTGTGTATCTTTACACATACATATATGCCACCTTAATGCCTGCCTCTGATGTATGGACTTCTCAGTAGTATAGCCTGAATGGGTTTTCCAGGATTGATTTCCCTTTGTTGCTGTAATTTGTCCTTGGTCCCTTTTCTCTTTCTCTCTCTTTTTTTTTTTTGTCCCTTTTTTTTCTTTCTCTCTTTCTCCCCCTATCTTTCTCTTTGGGCTATGAGACTTCATGACGTCTTAGGAATGAGCCTTCCTAGCCATGTGGAAATTAACTCTAGGAATAAATCATCCTAGTGATGAGGGATCAGACCAAACCCATGGGCAGAGACTCATTTTCTTCTACGGTATTTTCTTTAAAAGATTTTGAAGAGCAGGGGTGATGTGGTTTGGCTGTGTCCCCACAGAAATCTCATCTTGAGTTGTAGCTCCCACCATTCCCATGTGTCATGGGAGGGACCTGGTGGGAGGTAATTGAATCATGGGGATGGGTCTTTCCCATGCTAATCTTGTGATGGTATATAAAGAGATCTGATGGTTTTAGAAGGGGGAGTTTCCCTGCACAAAGTCTCTCTTGTCTGCTGCTGTGTAAGATGTGCCTTTCACCTTTCAACATGATCATGAGACCTTCCCAGCCAAGTGGAACTGTGAGTCCATTAAACCTCTTTTCCTTTATAAATTTCCCAGTCTTGGGTATGTCTTTATCAGGAGCATGAAAATAGAATAATACACGGGGGGGGGTGTAAAAGAAAAGTAGAATTACAGAACCCCCAAACTCACTATGCCAAAGGGAAAGATGAGCTTAGGAAGTTAACTTGGGAGTCACCAATACTGTATTCCTTTTGAGCCCAAACAGTCAACTGTAATTTCACAACCTCGTGTCATAGCCTCATTTCCTCTACTCCCTCTTTTCACATGTTTACTTCATCTGATGTAAAAATGTAGATTTACTGAGCACGAGACAATGCATAATTGACTCCCCCTACTCCCACTTTTCACATGTAAAATGTAGATTTAGTGAAGCTAATCAGAGTCTCACAAGAATGTAATCATCTGCCTTACTGCCCACCCTCACTCCCATCTCTTTTTGTCCCCTTTCCTGCTTATGTTTTCCCCTTTCAATATCCAAGTTCACAAAATCCTCTTTGGAAAAATCATAGGTCACAGATGCTCTTGTGATTTATGGTTTTCCTTGGTACATCCTTAACCTTGGCAAAATAAACCTCTCATCGATTGAGACCTGCCTCAGTCACTTTTGGGTCTACATTAAAAAAATTCTTTTTTCACATAGTTGGTGTTCTATTAACAATGATACCAAATGAGACTATCCTTCTTCAGTAAGTGTAGTTCTTTGACGGTTTTTAAAAAAATTAATTTCAATTTGAGAAAGCTTCACTCTGCTGAGACAGAGTTGAAAACAAACCATGAAATTTATGTATCATGTGTGACCATTTGGTAAATTATTATTGCAGAAAACAAAAAGTCTTAATTTATGCTGTCATTTTCATCATCTGTTAAATCTATACAGTAATAAAAAGAACGAGTATCAAATGTCTAGACTTACACATACACAGATCTAAAAGTAATAGGAATTGGAATTCTAAGTAATAGTAATGGAAACTAAAAACTATACATTGTTATTCATGAATCTGTTACATTTATGCTGAGAGGAAGAGCTGACAAGTTAATGTGTCTTTTTTCTTATCTAACTAAGCACTTCTGTCCAAATTCTCCCTGCACTCCAAAGCAGTGTCACTCTGATGGTGGTAATGGCCCAACCCACGAAGGCTCAGAGTATTAGGCACAGTCATGTTTTGAGGACAGAAGGCAAGTGGAGTAGCATTTTCCTGGGGCCTAAAGAGTTCTTCCAGAAACAAATCTTCAGAGTTACATGTTACCAGTTTCCAAGCCAGAGGTACCACGTTGTTGTTGTCCTCCTCATTCTTCCCCACTTTTCCTTCCTTTTCTTCTTTTTCTTATCTTTATGGAGATATAATTCACATACCATAAAATCCACCTAATTCAAGTGCTTTTTAGTGTAATCACAAGTTGTGCAACCATCACCACTAATTCTAGAATGTTACATCACCCCCAAAAGAAACCATGTACCTATTAGTAATTAGCAGTGATTTCCTATACTCCTTTCTGCTCTTGGCTTTAGCAACCACTAATCTACTTCATGGAGTTGCCTATTCCAGATAGTTAATGTAAACAGAATACCACAAATGTGACCTTTTGTGTCTGGCTTCTGTCACTTAACATAATGTTTTCAAGGGTCATCCATATCAGGGCATTTTTTTTTTTTTTTTGGTATTTTATTCCTTTTTATGGAATGGCCAAATAATATTGTGACCAAACAACATTCCACTGCATGGATACTACATTTTGTTTATTCATCCATCAGCTAATGGATATTTGGGCTGTATCTATTTTTTTTGCTATTATAATGTAATATGAATATTTGTGCATATTTTTATGCCCAAATAATATTTCACTGTATGGATACTACATTTTGTTTATTCATCCATTGGCTAACAAATATTTGGGTTGTGTGCACTTTTTGTTATTATGAATAACGCTATATGAACATTAGAGCATTTTTTTGGACATCATTTTGCTGTGTCATCCAGGCTGGATATATATACACTGTTTGAGTACATGTTTTCAATTCTATTGGATCTATACCTAGGAGTGGAGTTACTGGGACATGTGGTAATTGTATGCAGACTTTGAGAAACTGCCAAACTTCTTTACAAAGTAGTTGCACAATTTTGCAACCAACCAGCAGTATATGAGGCTTCCACTATCTCCACGTCCTTGTCAACACTTGTAATTGTCTGTCTTTTTTCTTTTTTTTTTCGAGGCAGGTCTCCCTCTTTCACTCAGGCTAAAGTGCAATGGTAGGATCATAGCTCACCGCAGCCTTGAGCTCCTGGGCTCAAGGGATCCTCCTACCTTAGCCTCTTGAGTAGCTGGGATTGCAGGCATGCAGGCATGCACTACCATGTCTGGCATTGGCACATTTTCTTTTATAGTAGACTTTCATGGAACAGTTTTAGATTTACATAAAGTTGAGAAGATAATACAGAAACGTCCCATGTATCTCACAGCCAGTTTCCTCTAACATTAGTTATGGTACGTTTATATTACATTATTTTACATATCATTATATATTATTATGTATTGATACATATACATATCATTAACGTATATATTACATATATATTATACATATCATTACATGATTCATGTTACAATTAAGAACCAATATTGATAGATAATTAACTAAAGTCCATAGATTTAGATTTTTCATTTTACCTGTTTTTGTTCTAGAATCTCATCCAAGACACCACATTACATTTACTTATCATGTCTTCTTTGACTCCTCTTGGCTGTGACAGTTTCTTAGGCTTTTCTTATTTTTGATGACCTTGACAGTCTTGAAAAATAGTGATCAAGTATTTTGTAGGATGACCCTGTATTTGAATTTATCTGATTGTTTTCCTCATGATTACTCTTTGATTATGAGTTTTGGGGAGCAAAGCCACAGAGTTAATGTACCATCTTTATCGCATCCTGTCAATGGCATATACTACCAATATGATTTATCATTGTTCATATTGACCTTGATCACCTAGCTGAGGTAATTTATCAAGTGTCCCCAGAGTAAAGTTACTCTGCTCCCCTCCCCTTCCCTCACCCTCAACTTTCCATTCTTCACTCTTTGGGGAGAAAGTCACTATATAGCCTACACTAAAGGACTAGGAATTTATGTTTCCCCTTTTTTTGAGGGCACAATAGCTATATAAGTTATTTAGAATTCTTATGGGCAGTTAGATCTGTCTTTTCACAATTTATTTATTGATTCAATCATTTATTTATATCAGTATGGACTCACATATATTTTATACTTTGGATTATAATCCAGTAGTACTTTATTTTCTTGCTCAAATTATTCCAGATTTGGTCACTGGGAGATCTTTCTGTTGGTTTCTATATTTCTTTGACACCCCCATCAATGTTTGTTTGTTTGTTTTTAGGATTTCCTTACTCTCTGGCACTATAAGATGCTCCAGTCTCAGCTTGTTGATTTCCTTCTCTAGTAGCAGAATTAGCCATTTCTCCCAAGAGCCCTAGTTTTTTGTTGTTGGAGAATGACATCGAAATCAAGATCTGGGTGCTAAGTGGGCTCGTTGCTACTAGAGCATCATTGCATCTAGGCCCTCTGAGCTGACCAAGAAAGGAAATATATGTATGCATGCTAACTGTAATATAGACACTGATTGGGAAATATTTCTATATGTAACCTTCTGTATCTATATTTAAGCTAAATATGAGTTCATGCTGATGTCTCCAACTGATCCATTACCACATGGATTATCCTTCCTTTGCTTAAATGTAAATTCCCAATCCAACAGTGAGAAACCTGGCTCCCACCATCTGCCACCAATTTGTTTAATTCCAGTATACATGTAAGGCAATAGCAGAATTGTTAATATCAGAATTGTACCCTGTTAAGGCTCAGAAAAGGATACCCCAGCGTATGGTCCTTTGGCATGCTGAGAACTTTGAATGAAAGGAAACTGAAAGAATTTAGAAGCTGCTCGAGAATCCAGGCCTGTCTGGCTTTCCCTTGTTTCTCACACTACTCCCGTAAGTGCAGGGAGGGACTCTCCTGAAGTTCCCTTCTCTGACTGAGGGAAGTTCTTCCAAAAGGAATACAGTTGTTTTGAGCCTCCTCCCTCAGAATTTCATCAAACAACCAGGAAAGATTTATCAGCAGCAATAAACAACTCTTAGACAAATTTTATTACCTAAGAGACTTTATTTACATAAGACAATATTTGTTCACCATGCAGTTCCTCCCCTTTTCCTCCCATAACTTGTCATCACTTCCCCTTCAAGCCCCTATTCATTTTATGCTATACAACCTTCAACCATCTGCCCCCTCCTTTGGGTCTCATATTCTGTGAGACTTTCATGTGCATGGATGTAATTTAAATGGTCTTTCTCTTCTTGATTTGTTTATTGTCAGTTCATTTCAGCACACTTAGTTATCAAGCCTCCAGAGAGAATGTTTAAACTTCCCTACAACCCCCATGGGAAGCAACTTGTATCAACTAGGAACTGCTTACATGCAGTTCCTTTTGCCTTTAGTCTTACAAACTCCAGTAATTTCCAAAGTTACTCAGATCAGCACCTTTCTCCCCTACTCTTGAGTTTGTTTCCTACATTTGTAAGAGTTATGTTCTCTTGTCACAGTCTGCATTCCTATGATTCCGACTACCTAAATGATTAAAATTGATTACATAAAATTTTGTCCCTTTGTGCAGTAAAGTTCTATGTTTTCACAAATACATAATGTCATGTATACATCATACAGAATTGCTTCATTGCCCTAAAAATCTCCTGTGCTTCACCTCCTCCCCTCAAACTCTGGCAACCACTGATATTTTTATTCTCTATCATTTTATTTTTTTCAGAGTGTCATATAGTTGGACTGATATAGTATGCAGTCCCTTCAGAATGGCTTCCCTCACTTAGCAGTATGCATTTAAGGTTCATACAGGACTTTTTGTGGCTTGATAGTTCATTTCTTTATTGTTGAATAATATTCCATCATATGGATGTACCAGTTTGTTTATCCATTCACTTACTTATTGAAGAAATGTGTGTTGCTTCAAGTTTTAAGCAATTATAACACTTATGAACATATGTGTAGTGTTTTTATGAGTACAAGTTTTCAAATCAGTTCAGTAAATACCTAGGAGTGAAACTGTTCCAGCTGTCCCATAGAAATATTTAAAAGTTTCTGAATAAGCAGGAAAATTGACCTTCAGGTCTTAAAACTTGAAATTTATATTTGTCTCATCTGAGTTCCTTCCTCAGGAAACAGATCCTCAGGAAAAGGACTGAAACTCACCAGATCACCATATCCAAACAAGATGCCAGACCCCCTCATTCATAATTGCTTCTTTACCCCTCCTTAATTCCTTCCCTCACCATATAAGCCTTCCTATTTGTAGTTGGTTAGGGAGACGAATTTGAGACTTTATCTCCCATTCTCATTGGCTGCAGCACATAATGAAATACGTCTTCCCTGGAAACATTCACCGTCTCAGTGATTGACATTCTGTGTGGTGAGCAGCAGGACTGAAGCCCTGTCATTTCAGTAACAGGAGCATGATTGCTGGATCAATTATAAGGCTATGCCTAGCTCTTTAAGAGCCCACCAAACTGTCTTCCAAAGAGGCTGTACCATATCACATTTCAATGAGCAATGGAGAGTTCCTGTTTCTCCACATCCTTAACATCTTTTGACATTTTTAGTGTTTTAGTTTTCTACCATCCTAGTGGATGCTAAAGGATAACTTATTGTTTTAAATTGCAATTCCCTGATGACAAATGATGTTGAGCACATTTTCCTATTCATGTTGATTTTTGGTGAGATTTAAATTCAGATCTTTTGCCCATGTTTAAATTGGGTCGTTTGTCTTCTTATTTTTAAGGTTTTTTGTTTTGAGATGGAGTCTTGCTCCGTCGCCTGGACTGGAGTGCAGCGGCGTGATCTCGGCTCACTGTAACCTCTGCCTCCCAGATTCAAGTGATTCTCCTGTCTCAGCCTCACGAATAGCTGATATTACAGGTGTGTGCTACTATGCCCAGATAATTTTTGTAGTTTATTAGTAGAGACAGGGTTTTGCCATATTGGCCAGGCTGGTCTTCAACTCCTGACCTCAGGTAATCTGTCTGCCTCGGCCTCCCAAGGTGCTGGAAATACAGACATGAGCCACTGCGCCCAGCCCCGAGTTTTAAGCTTACCTGCCTAATTGTCCTGGCTAGAACCTCCAGTACTATGCTGAATAGAAGTGGTGAGCTTGGAGATCATTTTCTTGTTCCATATCTTAGGATAAGAGCTTTCAGTCTTTCATCATTATGTATGATGTTAGCTGTGGGTTTTCATAGATATCCTTTCTCAGTTTGAAGAAGTTCCTGTTTATTTCTTGTTTGTTCACTGCTTTTATCATGAAAGGCTATTGGATTTTGTCAAATGCTTTTTCTGTCTATGGAAGTGATTAAGTACTTATTTTTTGTGAATTATCCCATTAGAATACTGCACTTACTGATTTTTCATGTTAAACCAACCTTGTTTTCCTGGGATAAATCCTGCTTGACCATGGTATATAAAATTTTTTATATGTTGCTGGATTTCATTTGCTAGTACTTTTTTTTTTGCCCTCTGTATTAAAAAGGGATATTGGTATTAGTTTTTTTTCCTAGCAATGTCTTTGTCTGTTTATGGTATCCATATCTTTTTTTTTTTTGAGACAGCGTTTCACTCTGTCACCCAGGCTGGAGTGCAGTGGCACAATCTCAGCTCACTGCAATCTCTGCCACCCGGGTTCAAGAGATTCTCCTGCCTCAGCCACCCAGTAGCTGGGATTATAGGCGCCCGCCACCACACCCAGCTAATTTTTGTATTTTCAGTAGAGATGGGGTTTCACCATCTTGGTCAGGCTAGTCTTGAACTCCTGACCTTGTGATCCACCTGCCTCGGCCTCCCAAAGTGCTGGGATTACAGGCATGAGCCACTGCACCCAGTTGGTATCCATGTCTTAACTCACGTGTGTGTGCGCATATGTGTAACCCTATGCACTCTAAAATGCAGGGCTCAGGGCAGGTACCTCTCTTGCTAAGCTCTAACCCTTCTGGTCACTTCTTTGTGACTTTTCTCCTTTAAGTCTGCCATTGAAGGACATTATATCTTAATGTCTATATATATCCTATATACACCTGAATAGAAGGGAGAACTTTAGGTCACATGCTACAGACAGTTCTCAAGACTAATAATTTACATTTATTGAATACTTTGTGTGTACTCAAGCATTGTTCTAACCCCTTTGTATGTGTTAACTCAATCTTCCCAACTAAGGAAACTTTGACTTGGAGAGGTTAAGTGATTTGTTCAATGGTGACACACTGGAGAGTTAACCACAATTTAATTAGGACAAAATTTTCCATTTGGCCAAGAACAAAATCTAACAGCCACTGATATTTTTTGAATAGTAATTTGAAAATTAAAAAAAAAAAGTTTAAAGAAAAACTTGGTTCTTCAAGTGTGACCTTTCTTATTCTTGGGCCAAAATGTTTTGCAAGGTATTTATTATTTCTTTTTTTTTAAAAAAATATTTTATTAGAGGAGTCAGGGTCTTATTAAATTGCCCAGACTGGTTCTAAACTATTGGACTCACTCAACTGATCTGCCTGCCTTGGCCTCCCAAAGTGCTGGGATTACAGTTGTAAGCCACCATGCCTGGCCACATTTCTATATTCTTAATGAAGTCCATGGATCTACTTCAAATGCAATTTTAATTTATGTCTTAATTCTATGAAGATACTGGGTTGGTGCAAAACTAACTGCGGTTTTGGACCGTGAATTTTAAATCATTATAACTAGGCTCAAACACATTTTTATTAATCAAAATAGGAACCATTACAATCAACACATTTTTGCCAACGAGAAATAAGTTGGTTTATTCCTGTAGTGTAAAAATCCCTGCTTCGGGATTCGATGAACTCTTGGAAAGCATTTTCTGCATCCTGCTGGTTCTGGAAGCGTTTTCCCTGTAAAAAGTTATTGAGATGCTTGAAGATGTGGTAGTTGGTTGGCAAGAGGTCAGGTGAATATGGCGGATGAGGCAAAACTTCATAGCCCAATTCATTCAACTTTTGAAGTGTGGGTTGTACGACATGCGGTCGGGCATTGTCGTGGAGAAGAATTGGGCCCTTTCTGCTGACCAATGCCAGTGGCAGGCGTTGCAGTTTTTGGTGCATCTCATCAATTTCCTGAGCATACTTCTCAGATGTAATGGTTTCACCAGGATTCAGAAAGCTGTAGTGGATCAGACCGGCAGCAGACCACCAAATAGTGACCATGACCTTTTTTTGGTGCAAGATTGGCTTTGGGAAGTGCTTCGGAGCTTCTTCTTGATCCAACCACTGAGCTGATCGTCGCCGATTATCATATAAAATCCACTTTTCATCGCATGTCACAATCCGATCGAGAAATGGTTCGTTGTTGTTGCGCAGAATAAGAGAAGATGACACTTCAAAACGACGATTTTTTTGATTTTCGGTCAGCTCATGAGGCACCCACTTATCGAGCTTTTTCACCTTTCCAATTTGCTTCAAATGCCGAACGACCGTAGAATGGTTGACGTTGAGTTCTTCAGCAACTTCTCGTGTAGTTGTAAGAGGATCAGCTTCAATGATTGCTCTCAGGTGGTCGTTGTCAACTTCCGATGGCCGGCCACTACGCTCCTCATCTTCAAGGCTCTCATCTCCTTTGCAAAACTTCTTGAACCACCACTGCACTGTACGTTCATTAGCAGTTCCTGGGCCAAATGCGTTGTTGATGTTGCGAGTTGTCTCTGCTGCTTTACGACCCATTTTAAACTCGAATAAGAAAATTGCTCGAATTTGCTTTTTGTCTAACCTCATTTTCATAGTCTAAAATAAACATAAACAGCAAGTAAGAATTAGCCAAAAAACAAAACAAGAAATGCCCATTAAAATGATATATAACATGACCACATTTATTTAAGAAAGTATTCCAATATCAAATAGTGACAAAATCTGCAACTATTTTTTTTTTCTTGAGACAGAGTTTCTCTCTGTCACCCTGGCTGGAGTACAGTGGTGCAATCTTGGCTCACTGCAACCTCTGCCTCTTGGGTTTCAGCGATTGTCGTGCCCCAGCCTCCCAAGTAGCTGGGACGATAGGCATGTGCCACCACAGCTAGCTAATTTTTATGTTTTTAGTAGAGATGGGGTTTCACCATGTTGGCCAGGTTGGTCTCAAACTCCCGATCTCAAGTGATCTGTCTGCCTCAGGCTTCCAAAGTGCTGGGATTACAGGTTGTGAGCCACTGTGCCTGGCCCCATCTTTTAAAATTAGAATCTTTTAATTTATAATTATAAAAATGTTGTTATTTTATCATAGAATAATAGTCAAGTGGATGTATATTTTTAAATGTTTCCTCTTAAAAGAAGTGTGAGCATTCTCAAGAATAGGCAATGAAGCAAACAAATGCAGTTAACTTGCTGCTGAGATTAGAAAAGACTTGGAATAAAGACTCTGACTCTTAGGAATCTGGTTTCTAGGACTAAGTGCTATATAGGAATAAACTAGTGCCTGAGGACAAAAAATTTCCATGGGTCCATATTCACTCAGTTGTCTCTCTGGCAGAGGCACTGAGTTGGAGGGGGCTGTTTGTGTCCTTGTCTCTAGAGTATACATTTTCTGTATACTCTAGTACCATTTGTTCGCAGGGAACCATTCCACATGTTATATTAACATGTAAATCCTAAGATACTTAAAAACAACCCAGCTTTATTGAGATATAATTCACACGCTATACATTTCACTCATTTAAAGTCTACTATGTACTTATATTACAGAGGAATAGTATTATTATATAATAATATGGATTCCTATGTTTAGAGTGCAGGGCCTCCTAGTGGTAGGGTTTAAATGTACTAGAGAAGAAATTAAATTACTTAATAACATCATAGGGGCTCTATAGTAATTATTTTAGCTTTCAAAATGTCTGATAAACCTCCATAGTAACTATATTTTTATAACATCTCTGTGCTTTAAGAAGGTAGTTAGAGATGGTTACTGCTCTAGAAGTTTAAATGGGATTATAAAACTCTCATCTCCTTCCATGGTGTTGACAGGGTTATTTTTCTGTTTTTTATACATGAAGTGAGGCTGTCTGAAGTTTTGAAGCATAACTTTACAAGCTTTGGCGTACAGCCAAATATATAATGAAAAATTTACAATGTGTCATTTTCATGGTTATATTTTTCAATACTGGTGGTAATTATTAGGGTTTTAGCAGGTGATAGTTAATAATGCCTTTTTCCTGATCCATGCTTAGCAACAAGTAAGTAGGATGCAGGAGTCAGCCAGACAGAAATCCAAATATCAGCTTTATTACTGTTAAAATTTGTTGGAAAGCAGGGTTTAGGTATACAGCCTCAAGGGTTTTCTTGGATCATTATGATTAGGTTTGATGTGAGTGCTAGAAAACTTACAGCAATAGTGGCTTACACAAGGGAGAGACTATTTTTCATCTGAAAGTACAAAGGTGTCAGATCATGACTGGCAGGATGTTTTTTTACAGTACCAGAAACCTAGACTCCTTTCAACCTTGTTGATTTTCTATGCAATAACTTCCTTTCCCAGAATCATCCTGGGGTTTAGGATGACTGCTCCAGTTCCAGTCATCATGTATACATTCCACCCAGCAGGAAGAAAAAGGAGGTGATGGGCAGGATATCTCCATTTAAGGACTTGTCAGTTTTGCTTATATCCCTTCAGCTAGAACCGTTACTCAGACAAATCTTACTAGGAAAGAGTATTCTGGGTTGTCATGTACTCAAGTTAAGTGGAGAATTCTACTACAGAAAGGGAGAAAGGATACTGATGGACAACTTGTAGTCTCTGCCACATTCCTGAGTTATGTAACTAGGCAGAGGCAAAGGTACCAACCACTGTCTTCCACTAGAAGGAGGGGCAAGCTGCTTATCACTGAATAGACTCACCTCAGGGGTCAATCGCTTGCAGGAGGGGAACACAGAAGGGGCTGAGCCACACATGCTGGGTTCCTTCTCATTTCCACAACTGATGTTCGACTTTTCTAAGGGGCAGTACAGAGAACTGTCAAAAGGCAGGAAAGCAGTACATGATTTGGCACCACAGTAACAAGGTTTTCTTAGTTCCCCATTGTCTAGCCTTTCTTTGTCTTCACTGCCTGTTAGATTAAGGTATCTTCCTGAATAATCATAAGAGAGTTCTTCTTCTGGCACAATGTCTTTGGCTGCAAAAAGTGCCAACTTAGGTACCATTGAGTCAATTCGGACAGGAATCATCAATAGGTTTGGCTCACAAGAATGATTAAGGAATCTTCCAATATTTCCTATAAAAGTAGGGTCGACAAATGTTTCTATTATCTGCTCATTATAAACATGTTCCCTGATGGCTATAATGTAATTGGAGTCGGACTTTCTTTGTAAGTGAATTCTTCTCTGAACTTCAGAGAATCCTAAAACCTCACCAGCATATTCACAGACAAACCTTCCTTTTGGTATAAATTCCAAGGTACGAAGTCCCCAGCCTTTTTTATGCGTCTTGAATACTTGGAAGTGGAACTGCAGGCCTTTCTGGACCACTCTGTTTCTGCAGTGGTCACTGCATCGGCACAGGACATTGCATTCAAAAACAGGCTCAGCATACTTTCCTCCAGATCCTATATCTCTAAGGCATGAATTATCATCATAGTTCTCTCCATGGCGGAGACAGGAGCAAGTGCCAGGGAGGCAGGGAGTTTTGACACAAATGCATCCAGGAAAGGTTATTTGAGTGGGCTCAATGTCTGCTCCAGGTCCAACTACATGATCGGGAGTGTACTGTAAAAAATATACACACTGTAAGTCAGTATGGCATGTCGTATATTTCCTATATATTCCAAGTAGCTTTTGACTGGGACCCATTCTAATTCTAATATATATAAAAACAGGACAAAACTGACAAAACACAATGTACTAAGGTATTGTCCAAAAAGATCTCTCTCCAATTAAAAAAGGTATTTTTTTTAAGAGATGGGGTCCTGCTCTGTTGCACAGGCTGGAGTGCAGTGGTGTGATCATAGTTCACTGTAACCTGGGCTCAAGCGATTCTCCTACGTCAGCATCCTTAGTTGCTACAGCTACAAGTGGGAGCCACCATGCCCAGCTAAGATTAATTTTTAGAATTTGTGGTTTTATTTTAGGCAAGTATAAGGATGAGTTGAGCATTATATTATATAACACCTAATGCATATAGTAGTATGTTATATATAGGTACACATAAGGACATATATATTTATTTATGTATGTATTATTATGTATTTATAAGGACCATGGGAAATATACTATTTTTTTTTTCTTATCAGAAATGGAAAGCTTTGTAACTTATTTTGTTTCCCTCTTAGCTTTGGTTATCAGAAAACTCAGTGCTGAATTTGGTGCCTGAGTACAATTAAGTATTTTATCTTTAGCTTTTGATTTCTTTTACCTTTGCCTGATAATACACATGCATATATGTATTTTAATTGTCAGTTACCTCAGATACTGGATGGGGATAAGAAAGTCATAAATGACAAATCAATTGCAGACAGAATTCCAAAAATCCTACTTCTTAGATATTACTAGATATTTAAATTTATTATAGATATACACTTGTAAAGAAATTCTGTTCTAATTAAATGAGAAAGGGATAATATAAAAAATTCTATCATTTAACTGCACCTATTATTTTCAAAACATTACATTTATAAAATGTTATGTAAAAAGAAGACAGTCTTCAATCTAAACTCTCTATATGAAGCCTGATCTCTAGTTAGATCCTCATTAGCATCCTGAAGCATATTTTCAAACTCTGATTTCAGATTAAAGTATCTCTCATGAACCCAGCAGATTTCTTTATGTATACAGTAACTCTTGCTTACACAGAACCCAATCCATTTTATACCTGCTTTGTTCCATAAAGGACTTAATGAGACTTACAAACAGGTAAGATAAGTGAACAAGTAAGGAGAGTAAGGTGAAAGGGAAATAAGAGCAAACCGGTCCAGTGAGCTTAGACACACAAAGTGTGTGGTAGAAGTAGACTGGACTTTTGCTCTGCCTGAGAGCTGCCACTTCAGAGAAGCATATACGGTTAGATGTGCAACTTGCACTGCCTGTAAGGAATAGCATCGTTGTTCAGAAGCAGCATTGACTTTTTTCAGTATTAATATCAGGAAGGAATTTCACCAATGTGTTCTTCTAAACCATTGTTTTCCAGGAAGCAGTTTCATGGCTGTTTTTTATTCTGGTCCTCAATAAAGGCTGCTGGGATCCCACAACAGCACAGCCAGGTAAGAACAGTTCTGCAAGGCAACAGTTGCACGGCCTTTCACTGGGGATAGATTTTAAAGCACCTGGAGGAATGTTTGCATCACATCTTCCAGTCAATCCTCCATTAATATTCTGTCTCCAGGCCAAATTTTAGAAAGGTATTGAACAGCATGTAGTTATACTCCCTGTGGAGGCCTAGGGTGGAGCTCTGTAGTTAAGTGCAAAACCCTAAACTTTAAAATAAACTCTCAGCTGGGGAGTATTGACATCCTCTTGTGAAAGATGAGGAGGACAACCAGTGGGAAGACCTGTGGGGGAAGGCCAACATTCTGCTTAAAAAGTCACTTGTGGGTGGAGAGAGGAAATAGCTTTTGTTTGTGTTGTTTCTTACAGCTTTAGCTTAGCAGGAATATCCTAAAGGGATCAAGGATGGCTTAGAAAAAGATACTCTTATCAGTTAAACTCAATGACTGCTGTATTATACAGAATCTACTTTCAGCTCTTTAAAGCTTCAATGTTAAAATGTAAAATGGTTACTAAGACATTTTAAAAAGTACCTGTAAAATGAAGATCTCTTTGTTAAACTTTTAAACTCTTAAGTTGATTTGTAATTAAAGGTGCACATATTTTTAAGGTACTATATAAATCACTAAACACTAAAGTTTCTTTTTTTTTTTTTTTAACATGGATAACTTAAAATCAAGTCTGACTTACTGCAGTTTTCTGATCAGGAGAGCAGGTGAAAAACAGTTTTATTTGCTTATTTTTACTTAAAAATTTAAAAAGATTTTGGAGAATCTCATATTTTTTAAAATTCTGCAATTAAACTTGCTGCACAATCTATAATCCTTTAGGGACTTAGATTACAGATGGTAGCCAATTCCAAATGATCTGCAGATACCTTCCAAGAGATAACAGAGACTTCTGGGAACATTTCCTGTTGAAAGGTATTTTTTTCCCTTGATGGATATAACCCGATACCAATAATCATTGTGAATCAACATAAAAGTTGATGTTTCCATTTTCTCCTCCATAAAAGGTCAGTAAAATATCATTTCAGAATGGATATAACCTGATACCAATAATCATTGTGAATCAACATAAAAGTTGATGTTTCCATTTCCTCCTCCATAAAAGGTCAGTAAAATACCATTGCAGAATGATACTTAAAAAAAATGACTATACTCAAGAATAGTCTTTTGAAAACCTTAGCCTAATTTAACATCTGATTATGTAATTATCCATCTTTTCAGGTATTTACATATGGAAAAGCTATTTATTCTTTTCAGAAATAATGTGAGGTCACTGCCCTGACATTCTGTTCAAATATTTATATGCCAGATGGTTAAACTTTGAGTACAGTCATGTGCTGCATAATGACTTCTGGTCAGACCGCATGTATGCATATACAGTGGTAGTTCTGTAAGATTAGAATACAGTATTTTTACGGTATGTTTTCTATGTTTAGATACACAAACACACTGTGTTACAAGTGTCCATAGTATTCAGTGTAGTAACATTCTGTGCAGGTTTGTAGCCTTGGAGTGATAGGGTGTTATTATATAGCCTAGGCTACACCATCTAGGTTTGTGTAAGTACTGTGCACTCTTATGATGTTTGCATAATGATGAAATTGTCTAATGACGCATTTCTAGGAATGTTTCCCCAAAGTTAAGTAATAATTGTATCTGAAATATAATTGTATTTGAAAGCTAATGTAAAGTGGGTTACAAACTGGGAGTCAGCTGATATGATTTAAGCCAGATTTCTGGTGAAACAATTAGGGATGAGACATTCTCTTTCTACTAGAATTGTTCAACTATAGTGTTTGCCTGGCATTTCCAAGTTCTGCTACATAGATGAGGCCTATGGAGTGTGTAGCCTACCACAGAAAGAGGAAGCAGGGGTGTGAAGGCGGAAGAGGGTGGGAAGAAATATCTGACAATACTTTTAGAGTTATTGGGACCAGACATGCCTATAGTTACCACTTTTGGACTTTTCTGATTTGAGGCAATTCCTTCCCTTTTTTGTTGGGGCCAGTTGTGTTGTGTTTATGTTTCTTGCAAACAAATGAGTCTTGACTGATACACCCCGGGTACAAGTTGAGAATGGTTTCAGGAAATGGCTAGAAAATGTAGTCTGTTAACCAAAAATAAAATTCTAAGTTCCCTGATCATCTGACCTCCGCTCAGCAAGGGCATTCCAAAGCTAACCCAAAAACCTAGTTCAGGTCATGATGGGAAGGGGGAGGGGGTCAGACATACCTCATTATACCCTCTTCCCTTTTGGAATTACTGATAGAACAGACTCTTAAGCCTGATAAAAAACATTTACAATCTATTCTCTCTAAAGCCTGCTACCTAGAGACTTCACCTGCATAATTAATAAACACCTGGTCTCCAAAACCCCTCATCTTACCCCAGGCATTCCTAAGTTTTTAGACAATAACAATTCCTTCAAGCAAACTGTTACTCAGAAACTGGAAGCCTCCGTTTCCAGCTGTCCTGCCTTTCTGGAATGAACCAGTGCACATTTTAGATGTGTTTGACCGGTGTCTCATGTCTCCCTAAAATATATAAAACTAAGCTGTATCCCAACCACCTTGCGTACATGTTCTCATGATCTCTTGAGGGCTGTGTCATGGTCCATGGTCACTCATATTTGGCTTACATAAGTCTCTTCAAATATTTTGTAGAGTTTGACTCTTTTCATAGACAAGTCAAAGGTGTAAATGGTCAGTGAACAAAGATGTCTTCAGTTGGGATGTTAAACTAGAGCAAAGTGTGGAGGAGGCCAGACAGGAAAACTCTGTGCCTATGGTCTTGAACTGTGAGGAAGCAGTGGAGAGCATCCTGGTGCAGAACGTGGCATGCTCTAAAGGAGACAAAAACACAGCCAGGCTCTTATTAGCACTGTGATTCTGGATGAGTGACTTGCTAGGCTTCAGATTAGTAGCTATAAGACAAGGATAATACCCACATTGGGGGTGGTATCATGAAACTTAGATGAAATAATGCTATACTCCATGTCAGGCACTTTATAAAAATATTAGCTTCTTTCAGTTCTCTAGATATGACTTTTAGATGTTATATTTAAAACAACATGTTTCTGGCAAATTACTTAACATTACTAAACATCTCCGTATCTATTTCATAGGTTTCTGTGAAAGAAAAAAAATGACAGAACTGGCTTAAAAAGCTTACTCTAGGGATTAGCACATAAGTGTTCAATAAAAATTTTGCAGGTAGTACAAAGTAGGGTAGTGAAGAAAATAAGTTCTGGAGTTAAACTTCCCAGGTTCAAACATATTCAAACCAAAATTGTGTCTCGGAAGCCACAGGACTGTATACCTATCCTCTATTACTTCTCCATTTGAGTGGGGGAAAAGCTAACAGCTGACCCCAGACTTCTTTCATTTATCAAGTATTACCTTACTGTCTGCAATATGCACATGCTGGAATTTACAAACAGTGAGGAAAATATAAAGAACATGGAAAATGTTTTTTTTGTTTGTTTGTTTGTTTTTAAAGACACTGCTGCCTAGGCTGGAGTGCAGTGGCATGATCATAGCTCACTGCAGCCTCCAACTGCTAGGCTCAAGGTCAGCCTCCCTAGTAGGTGGGACTACAGGTATGCACCACCATGTCTGGCTAATTTAAAATAAAATGTTTTTGTAGAGATGGGGTCTCACTTTACTGCCCAGGGTGGTCTTAAACTCCTGACTTCAAGTGATCGTCCCGCCTTGACCTCCGAAAGGGCTCGGATTACGGGAGTGAGCCACTATGCCTAGCTGGGATTTTTATCATTTCCTGCATTGTTACAACATGTTTTACTTTTTCTTTGTATATATCAAAGCACAGAATTACTCATGCAAGAGCTGGGAATAAATGCAAAATGATCAGGGCAAAATGATATACTGGAAACCAGATCCTTGAAGCACTGGGTGAAAATTCAAGTTTTTTGACAGAAAACTTAAGAGAAAATACATTCTTGTCTTGGCCATTCTTGTCTGCAATAATTTCTTTCTTCTCTGAACTAGACTTATACTTACTGTTAATAGCCTGAACTTCAGTACCTAAATGACACAGATTGTAGGGCTCTCTAACTGTGTTAAATGTGTAGGTCTTACCTTTCTAACAGATATTTGTCTCAGGGAAAAGCATGGTGATGGGGGTGGGTTTCCTATCCATAAGAGTAGGCACAGAGCAGATGCTCAAAAAGCATTTTTTGATTGCTTGATTGCAGCTCTTGATATGTGTTAACTAGAAGTTTGACTTTTCTGAATCATATTCTGTACTGAAGCCCCAGACACTGAAGTATGGCACTTTAATATTCTAGGTTTAAAACCTGGGCCTCTGAATTATAAGGAAGTGCTGTGAAAATCTTCATTCCTTTTTTGGTTGTGTTGAAACCCAGCTACAAGAATCTTTGTACTTGGCCCCTAGCCTCATAAGTTTGTTTTTCCTCCAAGCAGCTATTAGAAGACTGTGAGCCAGATAATTCTTGTCAAGGCCCGTTGAAATCTTAAAAATAATGTTTGAAGCTGGTTTCAGAGACCTGAAAATGGTTAGATCCAACTGTTAGCTCAAGAAAATAAATTAGTTTATTTTCTGCTTGGCTTTCAACACTGATAACATTATGATATGCTTGTTCCCAATATGAACATTTGAATTTCTTTTTGGCTTTTCACACAGTAGCCAAAAGCAAAACAGACACAAAGTTATTTTTATCTTGAAAGTTTTTCATGCCTTAATTCTTATGTGTGCATATGCCTGTGAAGGCAGGGTTTAGAGCAAGCAAGCTGTTTTGACCTTTTATAAGACTGATTTTGTGTTCCATGAATACATGGAAGAAAACAAGTTTAATGCACTTTTAGGCCTGTCACTTAAATGTTTCAAGTATGTTTGATCTTCTTGGTAAGAAAGACAATAAGCTGTCTTACGAAGGGATCCTGTCTTATTTTTGTAACTCTCACTGTATTGAGAGCTGTGCATATACAGAGATAGTTAGAACACTGTGGGTCTAAGTTTTAATCTATCGATTTTCATTTATGCCCACCAACTGTAGGTGTAACAATCAATCACAAAGCTTCCTCTTGTCAATCCTTTCTCCCCTTTTAAAAAGAGATGTATTTTATTTTAATATACACTTTTTGAAATATGAAACCTCATTATTTTATGGACATTAATGATTATAATGATTCTAAGGAAGATACTTATATAATTTACTTTTAAATAATTTAATGCTTAAAGTGAATTAATTAAAAAACTACATCAGGCACATAGTTTTACAGATTGTTCTTGGATATGGCAAAGAATAATATGACTCAAGGTTGGAAACAGATTTATAGAATAGTCCCAAATACACACACACACACACACACACACACACCCCAATGACAGGAATATTTAAGTAAATCATGACAGTTGTAAACACCTTGAGGGTAGAGTTTATTTTTCTGTTTGTTGTATTCTTTGCAGCCCTTTTTTTGAGATGGAGTTTCATTCTTATCACCCAGGCTAGAGTGCAGTGGTGACATCTCGGCTCACTGCAACCTCTGCTTCCCGGGTTCAAGTGATTCTCCTACCTCAGCCTCCCGAGTAGCTGCGATTACAGGCACCTGCCACTGTGTTCGGCTAATTTTTGTATTTTTAGTAGAGATGGGGTTTCACCATGTTGACTAGGCTGGTCTTGAACTCCTGACCTCAGGTGATCTACCCGCGTTGGCCTCCCAAAGTGCTGGGATTACATGCATTAGCCACTGCGCCTGGCCAATAAATATCTGTTGAATTAAGAATGGACTTGGACTAGAACAGTGCTTTTTTCCCCCTCATGTTAAATACCTCTAGCTTTTTTTTTTTTTTTAAAGCTAATGTTTTTTATATCCTCTTGTAAGCTCAAGGGCAGGAATTACAGGCACTCGATTGTTGAAAAAAGAAAAGATTTGTCAGTGTTTTTGACTATGAACTCAGCAATGTGTAGTCCTGAGTTAAGTTTTCAGGGACACTTTACTATTTGGCTAGCCAACTGTATTATTAACCATAAATTGCTAAAGGTAGACTGGGGAACAATAATAATTTCTGACGTTAATATCCTATTCTACTCTTCAAGGACTAAACTGATTTTTTTTTTATCTTGCCCAAATTCCTACTTAAGGGGCCTAAGGAGTCATGCCCTACAAACCATAAAGTCTCATCAGAGGGGTTTTAATTTTAACCCTATATAGCATGGTCTGCTCTCTAACCTGACTCTGGCATAACATCACATAACAAATAAGGGAAGACATAAAAATATTTTAACCCCAAATCTATTTCCTTGCCATATCTTGAAATTGCCCTGCAGGGTTATCTCTTGTGAGAAAAATCCATATTCTATAGAGAATCCCCTTTACCTATTTTTCTTTTTCTTTCTTTCCACAACCTAGAGATAACCAACTAAGAGTGAGGCAACTTTTAAAGTTCAATAAGAAACATTTTACAAGCTACTCCATCTTAAGTTAGCTGAGTTTCCTCTGCACAGTAAAACTTGGTCTCCATGTGGCCAGGTGTGGTGCTCATGTCTGTAATACCAGCATTTTGGGAGGCCAAGGTGGGCGGATCATTTGAAGTCAGGAGTTTGAGACCAGCCTTGGCAATATGGTGCAAAGGTGCATTCAATGAATATTTGAGCAAATGAATATAAAAAATATAGAGACCATTGGCTGGGTGTGAGGGCTCACGCCTGTAATCCCAGCACTTTGGGAGGCTAAGGTAGGCAGATCACAAAGTCAAGAGATTGAGACCATCCTGGCCAACATGATGAAACACTATCTTTACCAAAAATACAAAAATTAGCTGAGTGTGATTGCGGGCACCTGTAATCCCAGCTACTCAGGAGGCTAAAGCGGGAGAACTGCTTGAACCCGGGAGGTGGAGGCTGCAGTGAGCCGAGATAGCACCACCACACTCTACCCTGGGTGATGGAATAAAACTCTGCCTCAGAAAAACAAAACAAAAACCTTTTATCTTAACCTAAACATTTCCTTTCTGTTGATTCCAGGTCTTCAGATCAACTCAATCAATTGTTAACCAGAAAAATTTAAAATCTACCTATAGTCTGGAAGCCCCCCTACCACTTTGAGTTGCCCTGCCTTCCTGAACCAAACCAATGTACATCTTAAATGTATTTCATTGATGTCTCCTGTCTCCTAAACATGTATGAAACCAGGCTGTGCCCTAACCACCTGGGACACATGTTCTCAGGATCTCCTAAGGGCTGTGTCACGGGCCATGGTCATTCATATTAGGCTTAGGATAAGTCTCTCCAAATATTTTACAGAGTTTGATTTTTTTTCCTCCACACCTTTGAAAGCTGCTATTGAATCTATTATCTTATCCGATCCTGACAACGACCCCTAGGAAAAAGAAAAGCTAGACAGGGTTCAATGTTGATAATGGATATTAAAAGGGTTACGCATTTTTAAATTATTATTTTAGTTTTACAGAGGAAGAAACTCAGGCTCTGAGAAGTAGCTAAGATGGCTAAGCCCTGAACCAAGCTTTCCAAACTCAACATATGCTCTTTCCACTTCAAAATCTTTGGTCATTCCTTATTCCTTGGGATGCGCTCAGGCCAAGATCATAAGAAAGAGTAGAAAGGGCTTTAAGACAGATAATAGCAGCAAATATTTACTGAGTTCTTACAGCAAACCAGAGAGTGTATTTTCTTTGCAATTTTCCAAGCAATCCGGAAGAGCGGTGCTTTTTTTTTTGTTTGTTTTTTTGAAACGGAGTCTCTCTCTGTTGCCCAGGCTATAGTGCAGTGGTGCCATCTTGGTTCACCACAACCTCCGCCTCCCAGGTTCAAGCGATTCTCCTGCTTCAGCCTCCCGCAGCTAAAAAAATTAGCTGCGCCTCCAGCTACTCATGCCCAGCTAATTTTTTTGTAATTTTAGTAGAGACGGGGTTTCACCGTATTAGCCAGGATGGTCTCCATGTCCTGATCTCGTGATCCGCCTGCCTTGGCCTCCCAAAGTGCTGGGATTACAGGCATGAGCACCATGCCCGGCCCAGGTAGTTATTTAAACTGTACACTGAAAGACTCTAAGGCTTAGCCAAAGCTAATTTATAGTCGCCCGAGAGCCCACAGCGTGAGGGAAACCACAGCTAAGGCTGACTTGAGGGGCTAAGGTTTCATGCACGACACCGGGTGCGATCCACTAATAGGCCCCACGGCTTATCCTACCTATGAGAGACACCTGCGACCAGAGAAGTAAGTGACATCCCCCTTGATGCCTGCTTGAATTCTAAGGACAGAACTTGGACAAAGAGCCAGGTTCTCACGAGGCCTCTGGTTCTGCACTTCAGGTAATGGAGTGAAAAGGACAACAGCCTTGCTAAGGTCATGCGGTGGGCTAACAGAAAAAGGCCGAGGCCCAGGCATGCACACCTATTCCCCAGCACCAACAGGTGTGCTATAGAAGACAAAAGGTATTCAGAAGACAAAAGGTCACGACTAGGAGGCCGCGCCAGCGAAGCGGTTAGAGAAGGAGACCACGTGGGGGAGTCGCACGCCCGCCTCCCGCGCTGCCTGGCCCCGCCCCTACCTGGAAGGGCGTCGGCGCGGTCCCCGGGGGCCACGCGCCCACCGGTAAGTTTTCCAGGCCGCAGGCGACATCCAGCTGCTCCGTCGGGGCCTCAGGCTTCTCCTCAAACTCCGCCATCCCACAAGGCCGCGTCTTGTTCACCGCTTCCGAGAACATTTACCAGCCGCACGCAGCACCTACTACCCTGACAGGCCTGGGCCGCGCAGAGGATGCTGGGACTTGTGGTCCCTTGGCCCCACCGCTTCATGGGATTTGTAGTTCTTTTTCTCCTCAGAGTGGCCTGTGAGGGCGCTTCTCTTCCGTGACTTTTTGGGTCTGGCTCCCGCTTTGATTTGAGCCAGAGGCACCACAGATAATTACAAAGTCATGTAAGGTACGGACAAAACGAAGTGAGGTGCTTTATTTTTTTACTGGGAGCATCAAAGAGGGGGCTTTGGAGGTGAGGTCATTTGTTCAGGTTTTTGAGGGCTCAGTGGATGTTTGTGGAGTGGAGGCAGAGGTGCATTCTAAGCAGAGCAGGGAAATGCACACCAGGATTTCTAAATATCTGCTGCTTTCCGGGAAGTTGGTGGACATGTGATAGGGTTTGTGCCCAGGCGATAGCCTCACAGGGTGCCTTAAGGAATTTGTGTGGGGCACGCTCACTCCCTGATGGAGATATCTGTGCCCCTGCGCCTGTCCTTTCCCTCCTCTCCAGCCCTCTACCCTCACCCCTCAAAATCCCTGCCCTGCCAAAGGATTCTGATAGCCTCAAGCCTGCTGAATCCCGTAGAGCATTTTCAGCCTCACTGAAGCGCTCTGACATGATTGTCCTGCTTCTCCTTGAAACTGTAAACCAGAAATAAAATTTCAAGCCCTCCAACCGTCTGAGTGGACCCATCCTCTCTGCCAAGGTTAACATGAGAAACTGGTTCAGGCCTTGATGGGAAGGGGGTTCCAATATGCTTCATTATGCCCTCCTCCCTTTTGGAATTCAGGAAAAGCCTGCCAGCATCAGCATCAACACAGACCTTAAGTATGAAAAAAAACATTTGCAGACTGTTCTCTCTGAAACCTGCCTCTTGGAGGCTTCACCTCCATGATCAAATTTGGTGTCCACAACCTCTTCTTGCAACTCAGACATTCCTTTCTATTGATTCTAGGTCTTGAGATAATAACCAGCTGCCAATCAGAAAATCTTTAAATCTACCTATGACCTGGAAGCCACCCCTCACCCGCTTCTAGCTATCCGTCTTTCCAGATCCAACCAATATACATCTTACAGGTATTGATTGATGTATTATGTCTCCCTAAAATGTGTGAGAATAAGCTGTATCCCAACCATCATGGGAATACAGATAGGTAAAGGACCCAGATTTTATTTCTTTCCTTAGTCTCAGGAGTGCCTGAGGCTAAGTCAGGGGCATTCTTAACCTTGGGAAAATAAACTTTTTAAATTGATTGAGACCTGTCTCAGGTACTTTTGGGTTCAAAATTCCTCTGACCTTGCAGCTTCTGAGGTCCTACTGGCCTAAATGTGCTTCCATCTTGCAGATCTTTCCTTCTTAGTATCCTTTTGTTGTTCTCCTGCCTAACTCTTTCCGAAAAGTGGGTGCGATTCAGGGTTCTGCCCTTGACCTTTTTCTTTGCTCCCCTTCCCTGGATTTTCTCATTAATAACATCCACTTCCGGTTTCAAATATAAAGGATTAGGTCGCCAGTCTCCAACCCAGACCAGATGTTTCTCCTCAAATCCAGTTATCAATATTCAGCTAATAATTGGGCATTTCTGTTTTCTCTCCTACAGGCTTCTCGAGCTTAAAATGATATGAATTGAATTATTCTTCTGCCAATCTTGCTTTTTCTTCTTTAAAATTAACTGGGAAAATAATTTGTCTGTGATCTACAGAGCCGCCAAAGTAACAAATCAGTTTCCCTACATTCCTTCTCTTCCTCAGTCTCCTATAGCTAAGGACGTGGTGGCTATGTCTTATTGATTCTGCCTTCACGATGTTTTCATTTTTGTTCCTTCTTACTTAGTCCTAGGCTCTCTCATTTCTTGCTTGGACTTTGGAAGTTATTTTCTTTATGTCTGTCATTCTCCATACTCTCAAATCACCCTTATTGCTGCTGCTACAATGACCTTTGTAGGATGCTTGTCCAGTTATTATATTTTGCTGCTTAAATTTCTGTTTGCTCCGTTTTCTTTCAAAGTTTACCCTCTACATTCTGCCTTATAAGCCTTTGAGGACCCAGACTTTACCTATTTCCTTGGTCTCTGTTGCTGCTGTTCTCTGTTGGAACCCTTTGTTCTATTGACATTCCCTCAACAAGCCATTCTACCTGGGTCTCTGGGCCTTTGTCCACATTGTTCTTGCATCTCCATTGCCTTTACCCAGGACTGTCTGCTCAGCTCAAGTGGTCTCTCTATAGCTTTCCTTACCCTGTTTCCTGCAGCAATAGTTACCGTCTTAACATTAGATCTACTTTATAAGCCTTTTCTTAAGTTCCCTGCAACTATTTAATGTAAGCACAGGAAAAGCTGTCTTAATGCTTTCATTTTATATATATATATATATATATATATATATATATATATATATGGAGGATGGGGAGATAGAGAGAGAGAGAGAAACATTTTGTTTTAACTTAAATGATTTTGGTACATTTATATGCTAGTCTTCTGATGTAGGGCTGAGAGAGAGAGACAGAGAGAAAGAGAGAGAGAGAGAGAATGGGAGAATATGTGTCTCTCTGTGTGTGTTTTCTACTGATTAGAGCTCCAGGTCAAGCTTATTCAGAGTTCCAGTTTTGGTGTCTTTAAAGTGAGGTAGGCACTAAAGGATAGTGAAGCAATTTCATATCATGATCTGTTTTTTTCCCCCAGTCTTTTATACTTTTCTCACTCACACCCACTTCAAGGGCAAACCATTTTTTAGTGACTTGTTTTTTTCTCTCCAAGTCTTTACAAAATGTTCTACTTAGTTTTCCCAGAAGGGAGAAACTCTTTGCACTCATAGTTCATCACTGTTTCATAAAATTATAATAGTTATACGTGGCATTAATAGGTTTGGGAACAGAAACTAAAGATCAGGCTTATAAATGTGCTATTCATGAGCATGTAATAAAAATCATATAATTTTGCCCTGCAGTACACATATTATATAAAAACTTTTTTGAGAGCAGGTTTAAAGGACAAGATAGGTGTGTTAGGCCGTTCTTGTATTGCTGTGAAGAAACACTTGAGGCTAGATAATTTATAAAGAAAAGAGGTTTAATTGGGTCATGGTTCTTCAGGCTGTATAGGAAGTATGTTGCTGGCATTTGTTTGGCTTCTGGGTAGGCCTCAGGAAGCTTTCAGTCATAGTAGAAGGTGAAGAGGAAGCAGGTATCTCATATGGTGTGAAAGCAGGAATAATGAGAGAGTGGCAGAGAGTGGGGGGTTTGGGCAGGTGCCACACACACTTTTAAATGACCAGATCTTGTGAGAATTAACTCACTGTTGTGATGACAGCACCAAGGGGATGGTGGTTTAGCACTCATGGGTTTAATGAGAAACCCGCCCCCATGATCCAATCATCTCCTACCAGGCCCCACCTCCAACACTGGGGATTACATTTCAACATGAGACTTGGATGGGGACAAATATCCAAACTATATCAGTAGGGAATTTATTCTATGTAGAAAAGAATCAAAATGTAAGAGTTAGGGGCACAGGATCTAAAATCAGCCATGACTACATTAATATTCCTACTCTGCAAATTTCTAACCATGGGAAATAATAGCTAATTTTACTGAGTTATTATTATGTACTAGATATTTTTATTTTTTAGTTTTTGAGACACAGCCTCGCTCTCTCACCCAGGCTAGAGTGCAGTGGCGCAATCTTGGCTCACTGCAACCTCCGCCTCTTGGGTTTAAGCAATCCTCCTCCCTCAGCCTGTTGAGGAGCTGGGATTACAGGCATGTGCCACCACACCCAGCTAATTTTTTGTACTTTTAGTGGAGTTGGGGTTTCATCAAGTTGACCTGGCTGGTCTCAAACTTCTGACCTCAAGTGATCCACCCACCTTAGTCTCCCAAAGTGCTGGGATTACAGGCATGAGCGACTGCATCTGGTCCAGATATTGTTTAAACATTTGATATGTACAAATTCATTAATACCCACAATACGGTACTTAAAACACCCACTGCAGGGTCATTTTAGATTCAACTTAATGTTCAGGTTTACTGTCACTGGCCACACTTGGCATCAGCTTTGCTCAGGATTATAGGACAAGAGCCAAAGCCTGCTACCAGAGAGGCCTGAGGTGTTCCTCTTCCGTGGGAATAGTGCTTGCAGTCCACACAGCAGGTCACAGAGCTGCCGGGGAGCTGTTTGTTCTCTCGGAAGGTAGCTCAAATGCGAAGAGAAGACATTCCATTAATAGGGTGTGGGGGCATCCTGAATTAGAAGCCCTGCCTCACAGGAGCTATAGACTTTAAGATAGCTGCCTAGTAAATATTTTATCAGATATAGTTGTGTGCCTATTCCTTCTTAGAAGAAAAGATAGTCATTTATATGATACAATTAGCTGCTTATAGTATAGTTAAGAAACATAGGAAGATTTAGATAAAGTGCTACGGATTTTCCGAACTGGTAAAGATTACTTTTAGCCGGGGAGAGAATGGAAAGCTTTATGGAGAAGAGGCAATTTGCCGTAGGCCTTGAGGATGGATAGGATTTAGGCATTCCAGGTAGAAGAAACAGGAGGAGAAAATTAATAAAAAGAAAGATGTGGATAGGAAAGAGTAATTTCAGATTGGTTGGAGATAAGTTGTGTTTCACTTTTCAGCAATTTTGAATAATGTAGGAATTTCTCAGATATTTAAAGAATGTGCTGTTCATTCATCTTAAGAAAAGTTTGACCATTGATTGTATGCATGCTGCAGTTTACCAATCTGGGGAATGTACACATGAAGAAGACATGGTACCTAGAATAGCTTGCAATGTAACAAACAAATAACTATATACTTACAGATGTGTTAGATACTGTAAGAATATTGTGAAAAAAGAATTTTAAGAGCCATAAGGAGAACCACACTCCTGTATTTGCTGACTGTTAGGCTGTTTTTAGTTTTTGACTCTTTCTTGGTAATTCTCTCTGCCATTTGGAACATTTTTTTGGAGGATCCACTTTATTTTATTTTTTTGGAAGCTGTCAGCAGGGGTGCTTCCAGAATAAGATATGTTGTGCATGTTGGCCCTTTGGTTTAATTTGTTTTCATCTTGCTGGCAAAGCATCCAACAGTATTTTATAGAGTGTGAGATTAAAATAATGAGAGGATGTTTGCAGCCTGATATAACGAGTTTTCAGAAAGCCAAGTAGTCAGTCTTTCATCTTTCCGGGGTCTAGAAATCTGTCTTGTTTTCTCTAGACACCTGCTTTTCATTGGCCAGGAGCCTCGATCTTCAGAATTTGTTTGGAAAACCATTATAGCTAGATGGTGGGAAAAATGTATTTCTGGAAATTAATGAGTTGCCCTAATAGATTTTCATAAATAGGTTTTAGAACTGAATATTGCATTGATTATTCAGATTTCTTTTGGATTTTTCACTGGCAGAAGAGAAACTAATCTGATCAATAATTAAAAAAAAAGAAAAAGAAAACAGTGCAATATAGCAAATGACATTTCATAGGTTCAGTTATCCTTGGCTAAATTATAAGGTATGACTATTTGAGCTTTACATTTATTAACAAAACTGGTCTTTAATTGGGGTGTTTTATGCTTTTGTGGTCAGAATTTTTATGAAGTCCTGCATGGCTTTCTATTCAGAAACCATTTTTTAATCAAAGTTTCACTAGCATTATCTGAGCTTAATATTCTGGGGTATACTTTATAGCCAGTGATGAAAGGAGGAAAATCAGCAGAAATTACTTACGTCTTTGTTAGTAATTTGAAACATCTTAGCCTTTTAATAAGAACTATCACAGCCGGGCACAGTGGCTCATGCCTGTAATCCAAGCACCTTGGGAAGCTGAGATAGGAGGATGGAGGATGGCAGGAGTTCCAGACCACCTTGGGCAACATAGCCAGACTCCATCTCAAAACAAAACAAAATGAAAAAAGCCAGGTGTAGTGGCTTGTGGCTGTAGTCCCAGCTACTGGGGAGGCTGAGGTGGGAATATTGCTTGAGCCCAGGAATCCAAGCCTGCAGTTAGCTATGATCATTCCACACTGTACTGCAGCCTGGATTGGGCAACAGAGAGAGACCTTCTTTCTAAAACAAACCCAAAACACCTGACACTACAAGAGATTGAGTAGGCATAGTATAGGCACTGGATCCTCCCGTGAAAAAAGATTGTGTGCATGAAATCATTTTGAAAAGAAGCATGGCAATTGATACTTTTGGGGATTTCTGTCCAATTTGGTGACCATTTCCCTTGTAAGAACGTGCCATCCCCCACCCAGCTTGTCTAATAGGGGTGGCTCACAGGCAGTCATGTTTATATTACACAGTGAACTCCCAAGCCTCGGCCCAAGTTTTTAGCCTCCAGGTGGACATCTTTTTCAATCTAGGACAATTAGATTCTCTTGGTAAGGAGCTGAGATCAAATAACAGCTTAAACTATTATTTATAATTCTGGAACAGAGAGGTAGGTTTGTTTGGCATATGGATGGAGAAGCAGAGGAAAGTCCATCTTCCAAGAGAAAAATAAAGCAGATGAGTGATAAGGAGCAAGGACAGCTATCTATTTCTGGTTCCATTCTCTTTTTTAATTCATGTGACATTATTCTTAAAATAAATTCTTTCTTTGGATTTAGGTTAAGTCAGAGTGGTTTCTTTTACTTTAAAGAATTTTAGCCAGTAAAGGTACTGTGAACATTTATAATGATGTTATTATTACCATTATTATCCTTAGAAAGTGTGGGTTGGATAATTAGCTACTTTGCTCTTGATATGGTTTGGCTGTGTCCGCATTCAAATCTCATCTTGAATTGTAGCTCCCATAATCCCCACGTGTCATGGGAGGACCCGGTGGGAGGTAATTGAATAACGGGGGTGGGCTTTTCTCGTGATAGTAAGTCTCACAAGAGCCGATGGTTTTATAAAAGGGCAGTTCCTCTGCACACTCTGTCTTACCTGCTGCCGCCTAAGATGTGATCTTGCTCCTACTTCATCTTCCACCGTGCTTGTGAGGCCTCCCCAGCCATGTGAAACTGTGAGTCCATTAAACCTCTTTTTCTTTATAAATTACCCAGTCTCGGGTATGTCTTTATTAGCAGCCTGAGAACAGACTAATACAGCTCTGTATGGAAGTTATATGATCTTTATGAATTTTTGTGCATTTTAAAAGTTGGGTAAGTTTTTTTTTTTAAACTACTTTGCCTTTCTGATGTGTCTTCACTAATGTGTCAAATAATAATATTAACAGAATTTTATATATTCAAATCGTAGTACAAAATAAGAAATTTCTATCTTTTGGAAGGGATAATAATACAGTAATAATGGCTAATATTTCTATAGCACATAAGTTGTACCCAGTGTCATTTTTTTTTTAAAAAGCAAAGTGTAAGGTAAATTAGGAAATCTTTTTAGGAGCTGAAATTTTATGTCAAAGTGCATGGCATGTGGGTAATTTTACAATAAAAAATTGGCAATTGATAAGTTAACTTGAAACTTATATCTTACAAAATTGTGACCCTGTGTTATTTATGTTTTCCAAAAGATACCAGTTTACGTTTTTGTGTTTAGACTGCTAGCAAATATGCTTTTGGCAGAATAAACTCTTCCATCTTGTCCTATGTTTTTTATCATTGCAATTATGGCTTCGTGAAACCCATAATTTCTCTTGTCGATATGATAACAAAAAAACATAAAGATAAAATAACAATCAGAATATTGTTAGTGTAAGTACTTTAGCTGAAGTAATATCCAGGATTGATGATTATAGAGTGTCTCAAAATGTTATGCAATCAAATGTAAATTGTTTAATAATATGTGAAGATGTGTAAGAAGAGTATTGTGTATTTATAATACCTGCAATGTTACCAGCAAGAAATTAATTTTACTCACGGAAAACATAAGAACAAATTTATTGTCATGGGTATTCAAATACTGTTACCAAGCCTGTGAGAGCAGACTTGCTTTGTTTGCAGTTTGACCTTGACAAGCACAGCCTGCAGTTACGTTCACACATTTTTATTTTCATGTTCTAGGTAGTAAGCTTTGCATGCTACCTAGAAGTACATCACCTATACACATGTTTTTTTCTAAAGTGTTAGGTCTTCCTTCTCATCTTTAATAAGGCACACCACCTGCCTCTTCTACTTACAGTTTTGAAAGCAAAGATGTGTAACCTTTGAAGTTAGTTCCACAAATGCCCTATTTTAGAGCAATCTACCCAAAATATTCTAAGCCCATATCTACATGTACCTACAGGATAATTTTGCTGGATAGCCCCAAGTATCATCTCAGACTAGAATCCTTCTTTGAGACTGTATTAATTTTCTGCTTCTTATAATTTAATGTTTTTGCAACTATACAGACCTCTGGCAACATTCTCACTCTGGTAGCTTCCCAGCTCCAGTTCTAGCATTTGGGTGGAGAAAGGAAATGAACCATGGAAACAAAAAACCAAATGCAAAGAATTTTACTCAGTTGCCCAAGACTAACTTGTCTAAAGCATCTCTTGAAAAAACACTGGTGATTTATAATTATTTTTAGATATTTCAACCAGGAAAAGTTTGGCATGAAAAGAATTCCACAGAGGAAAAAGCTCCTTTCTCATTATCTCAGTAAGTGTTAATGTGTTATAGTCAATGTCATTGCAGTCAGCGGATCTCTACATATGAATTGAAGAGTACTGTGGAGATCCTTTTTACTCTCCTCACACGTACAGTCCAAAAATACCTTCTCCAGTGTCTGACTAACAGTGCTCAAATCCTCATCATTAGAACTGCTCCCATTTGCGATAAACATTGCTGTTTCCATGTAATGTTCTTTTAGAGCTCTAATATTCCTGGGAGTGAAAAAAATGGTAAACACAGATATGTTTTTACGTATCACTTTATTTTCAGACAAGGAGAAACTTGGGCAGCCTGATAACTTACAGGAGTTGGTGAGGAGGAGGAAAAAATGTCAGACACATCAAATTAACATTTGTTGTTGTGTTGTTGAGACAGGGTCTTGCTCTGTTGCACAGGGTGGAGTGCAGTGGTGCACTCTCTACAACTGAGAGGCTCGTTGTACCTCAGAGGCTCACTGCAGCCTTGATCTCTCAGCCTAAAGTGATCCTCCTGCCTCAGCCTGCTTTGCAGCTGAGACTTCAGGCACACACTATGATGCCTGGCTAATTTTTAAAAATTCTGTAGAGATGAGGGTATTGGCAATGTTGCCTGGGCTGGTCTTTAACTCCTGGGTTCAAATGATCCCTCTGCCTCAGCCTCCCAAAGTGCTGGGATTGAATGGATGTGGCCATGTGTGACTACTGAATACTTGAAATATAGCTACTGTGAATGAAGTACTGAATTTAAAATTTTTATCAATTTGAATTAAATTCGATTTAAATAGCTACATATAGCTGTGGATAGCACATTTCTAGATACTACACTAAACATTACACACACACACACACACACACATACACACACATTTTTTTTTTGACATGGAGTTTTGCTGTTGTTGCCCAGGTTGGAGTGCAGTGGTACGATTTTGGCTTACTGCAACCTCTGCCTCCTGGGTTCAAGCAATTCTCCTGCCTCAGCCTCCTGAGTAGCTGGGATTACAGAAGCCCACCACCATGCCTGGATAATTTTTTGTAGAGATGGGGTTTCACCACGTTGGTCAGGCTGGTTTTGAACTGACATTAGGTGACCCACCTGCCTGGACTTCCCAAAGTGCTGGGATTACAGGTGTGAGCCACAATGCACGGCCCATTACATGTGTTTTAAATTGATCCTCACAGCAGTTCCATGAAATAGGAAACATTAATATCTCCACTTCCCAAGATCTGAGAACTGAAATTCAGATAGATTAAGAAAATTTAAAATGTATTTCACATGTATGAGTGCTGGGGGTGAATATGGGCCCAGGTCTGAGACTCTGCCTCTCTGAAGATAAAGTTTCTCACCGTTTGTTACTAAACCTTTGCCATATTCAGAGACTGCTTTTCTTCTGACTGCTGTGCAGGAAGGAAAGGATTAGAAACTATGAAATTAAAAAATATATACCGCTTTTCATCCCATTTGTAAGTATAGTGATTTATATAGTGAGGGGCATTATGTAACTTGAGAGATGTTTTTACTAAGGGTTGTACTCTTGGGCTTTGAAAATAAAATCACATTAATTAATCTGCCTCAAAGGAAACCTTGATCTCACTGCTGAATATCCTAATCTTAAAGCCTGACTACTTAGCACAGTCTATTAGGCTACTGAGGTTTCTGCTTTGTGACATTCAGATGTTATTAGTGTAATTTTACTAATTGTGAGTTACCTGAGTAAGGGAACTGAGTAATAGAAATTGATTGCATATATGATTATGTCTCTCTTGGTAGTAATGAAAATGCTGAGGAAATCATGAATTTATGAATGGCCATAGAAGTGATTTCTAGTTCTATATTCTTTATCTTTTTGGGCTTTTTAAAATTAGTGAATGGAGGCAACAAACTGCTCTATGCCTGTGCCACTCAGAAGAGGCAAAATAGGTGGCTTTTTGAACTCCAAAACATTTTAGCTTCAGAATAAAAAGTCAAGAAGGTTGTGTTTTGGGAAACCGAGCTTTCTTTGCAACAGTGGAATGGATTTTTTCTGTGTCACTCTAATCCTGACTCTTCCACTTCTAGTTACATATTATAATTGCACTATGTGGTTAATGAATGATTGGTTAAATCATGCAGTTCTGAATTCCCTTCTCCTGAATCCTGACTCTAGCTTTAATTCCTCAGTTTGAAAGTCTTTCATTTAGCTGTTCATTTAGCTGTTCAATCAGCTTTTCATGTAGCTGTGCCCTTGTAATTTAAATTTGCAGTTTTTTAAAAAAGTCAAGTATTTTCAAACATCTTTCCTCTGGTAGAGTTTCAGCTCTGGAAGATTAAATTTCATGTTCTGGAATTCACCCATGAGCTTAGCTTAGAAGAACATTGAATATAATTTGCTTTTTACAGAGCCTGGAAATTATACGGTTAATGACACAGGAAACCACTTCTCACTGCAGATGAAATATGTGTCTTTCTTCACTGCTTAGAAAATTAGGTAAAGTTTTCCTTCAAAGAGCATTTTTGTTTTTAGTTGGTAAATTAAACAGGAAGTTCAGGTTGCACTTTCCAGACCCTAGATTTTGTAGGTACTTGTTCCTGGGGCTTTTGTCTTAATGAAATCTGGCAGTACCTGTTCAGATGAGACAGCCAATTTTAACTTTGCTCTGGCACTTAATCCAGCCATCTGCTCTAGCTTTGGCTTTCAAGCACAAAGGGAAAGTACAAAGTATAGCTAACTTGTTGGTGACAGCTGGTGGGTAAAAGAATCATTGTTTGACAGTGTCCTTTGGAACAGACCATGAGGTGAATAAAATACAATATATCGCTTCATCTTTTAGATGCCTTTAGGTTAGTTGAAATTTTAATTTCTGACTCACCCACCTAATTTCCACTTCTTGGACAAAGCCCCTTTTTGTCGTGTACTGCATCAGCCATATGTTCTTGGATAAGGACATTGTGTAGAACAACACTGAAATAGCTATTTCACTAAACAAAACGCCATGCATTTAACCAATGCCTTATAGACATGCTATTCATTTTAGCCTATGTGTATTTTTAAACTAGAAATGATTATGGACAGTATATATTCTAGGGCAAATGATCATCTTAGAGAAAAGCCAATGCTTTTAATTTTTTCCTGCATTAAAAAACTCATTAATAATTGATAAGGAAAATTTTATTTTTGATTAATAGATTTATGTTTGAACAACTGGAGTTTTATTGCAAACATGGTTTTGCAAATAATTAGTCGTTTCAATCTTTGGTTTTATTTTTTAGTGAGTAAATGAAGCTATTGACTGATCCTCATACATAGCTAGATACTGGAAGCAACCTTGTATCTAAAGAAACACCATGTTAGGACTGGGATCAGGTAGCTGAAGCAAGGTGAGAGGAAGAGAAGCTCACAGAAGAGAGTTGGCAAAACATGTCTGGAGGAAGGTTATTTATGATACAGTTTATTCTAATCCAGATCAGAGAAGCAGGGAAAGATTATACATTTGGAAATGTGGCCCACATCAACCTTAAAAGACAAGGACTTTTTTTTTGCTCCCCTTGTTGGAAAGTATTTGGAATTTATGGCAATTTAGTTTTCCACTTTGCACTTGGAAACTTAATTTCATCTTTCCCCAAAGGTTTATATAGAGAACCATTTTCTGCCAAGGACCAATCAAACAGAATCATGGGATCACTGATAGAAGTGGTAAAAAGCTACTTCATTTTTTTTCCCTTGGAGAGGTATAAAATCCTTATTCACTAAACATGAAACCAAGTTATCTGTTATTCACTGCAAACCTTTTCTGGAACAAAGTGAGGCATAAATTATTTATTTTGCATTATGAAATAAAGTGGTAAAAAGAAGAAGGAGAGAGGAAGGCACTTTAGAGTGAATAAAAATGGGAGGAGACAAGGAGAGAGAGAAGAGGTAACGGGGAGAGAGACATTGATTTCGAACAGGAATAAGATGGGAGTCAGGGCAAGGGAAGACATCTGGATTATTTATAAGTAAAGAGTTTATGTCTCCTGTAATGATTTGGCCTACTGTTAAGCTGAGACTATCATCAGTGTTAACATATCTTAAAATTTCCCATTGAAATTCTTGATTGTCATTTAACAATGGAATGTTTATTGAGGATCTGCTTCTTGCAATGCACCATGATAGAGTTATGGGGAATAATTATTATGATATTTGGTGGACACATAACGTGTGCCTGACAGTAGACAAAACGTTTTATGTGGGTTCTTTTATCCTTACAAGAGTCCTGTGAGGTAGGCATTATCACTACCCTCACTATGTATTACTGTAGAGATGAGGAGATATGAAGGAGTTAAAGTTGGTTAGGTTTTATAAGTGTTCTGATTTACAGTTTTTTTTTCTGACTCCCATTGTGTAAATGCACTTACCGTGGCTAATTTCAAGCTACCAACACTTCACCAACATGCAATCTTTCTGAATATTAAGCTACTGGTGACAGCAGGTATGCACTGGCTTCAGTACACCTTTGAAGGTGACTGTCCACATATCCTCAAAATTCCTACAGTCCAGCAGGGGAGATAAGACTGTACAATATGAAGTAGAAAATAAGAGAAACCAGATAAGGCAGCATGGAAATTTAGAGAAGAGATACAGTTTTATGTAGAAGTTCCTTTGAGGAGGATATATAAATTGTGTTTTGAAGAGTGGGTAAGATCTGACAATGTAGAATTGGGGCAGAAGAGCTCGAGGGGAAGGGGAAAGCATGAGCGGCCGATGTTCAATGTTACGTTCTCATTCTTAAACTGTGCTTTGGCTCTGTAGCAGCAATGCCCTTATAGTCCACAAGGTGGTGTGATAACCCTATCCTTTTGGCCATTTAATTACAAATGATAAAATACCCATTTTACATAAACTGGAAAAGAAGTTTTTGCTCTGTTGAAAATGAGGAAAGAGTTAAAAAAATGTTTGTAGCAAATTGTGATGAGAAAATTAAGATAAATGTTTTCCTTTGATGTGATTTGTTTAGACTCACATTTACACAATCTAAGAGAAATTTATGTTCAAGGTATAACGAGTACATACACAGTTCTAAAATGACTGAATACATTTGACAAAAGATGGAAAATACCGTCTAGATATACTTAACTTGGAAATGTGTTTTATTTGAGAGTTAAAAATTGAATATGTCTTTTAAGTTTCATTGTGATTAAAAAACCAAACCCAGAGTAATTTAAATTCATTCACCGGATTGAATGGCTACAGTGTGCCACTCATGCCATGTGTGATTTGCTTATTATACCTTATACCTGGATCTCATTATATCTAGATCTGCCAATAGTTGCAAAAATGCAACTTAATCAATTATGAAAGAAGTTTTGAAACGTTTTGTTTCTTTTTGTTGATACCACAATTTATTTGATGCTAGGGTCATTCATAATAAAGGTTTATTTTTAGCATTTGTTCATTTAGTTATTCAACATGTTTATTAAGTAACAACTGTGTGTTGGCCATTGTGCTAGGTGCTATTTTAAATGGTCATTGAATTTGCAGAGTGCTCTAGCTAGAAACCCTACAACCAGACACTTTACCTTTTCTGGATGATAGCAACAATGAAAATGGGTTTAAATTAAGCGAAGTGGTAGATCCAGTTGATAATAGGAAAAGAAGTACTAGACTGGGTGATGGAGGGTGCATATGGAGGGGGTTCCTTCTAGGATATCTATAAGAACAGATTTGGTATAATTAAGATAAATACTTGCTGGAAGGCAAGGACTTCAGCCCTAACTCAGAGAGCTGCCTGTCTTATTTTAGGTTTCTAATTGCTAGTATAGTAATGTGAGAACACCCTTCAACAGTCTATGAGTGACCAGTTTACACCACAGTGGCCCATGGTGGTTCCTTGCTCTTTGGAGCTGCCAGTCTCATAGGATTGTCCTGGAGATTTAACTGAGCAGGAAATGTAGGACTTATTTTGGAAACAGCTTTTTAAGTGCTAAGAGAGAGAGGAGATCCTTGGATTTTTACCCTGCTCCCGAGGTGGGACCGTCTTGGCCTTCAGCTGCTCTTTTACCTCCAGTCTGAGTCTCCCAGGCTTCCTTTCTGTCACTATCTTCCTCCCCATTTCCCTGCAACTTCATAGTGGCTTTTAGTATAGTTCAGTACTGGTTTGACTGGGGTAGGGTTTAAAATAGCCCTCACTCTGAATGTGATGGCATTATGGCCCACCAGGAGCAAATTATGCTATGTACTACAGCTGAAAAGTCTGCATGATAATGAATAAAGAGATGGAGTTGGTAGAAAGAACAATACCACTGTGGTCTTGAGGTCCTTCTTGATTTTCACGGATAAAACAGTAAATAATAAGGAAGTTAAGAGAACGTTGGGAAGTTCCAAAACCATCTTCCTTTGTGGGAAGAAATTAAATTGTATTTAGAAGCAATAGAGGGCTTCATTGTTTCTAGCTTTTGAGTGGGGTGATTATATTGCAATACTAAGCTAGGTTAGAGGGATTCACAGGAATAGCAGTTTTTGGGATACAGACCCATCATAGTCATTCTTTCCAAATGCTGCTACATCTACCCAAAAGCTTTGGAATATTAATTTTTTTAAAAGTGGAAAGACACACAAAATAATTTCTGGTTCTTAATTATTTGCCTAAAGCTGATGACATTTTTGTGCTATACCAACAGGGAGATTCTGTCCATGTGTAGTTTTTTTCCCTTGTCAGTACATTTGCTTACTGCTAAGATGTATTGACAGAAACTAGGAAACTGGCATTTGTGTACCACTGATGAAATAATTAAGAACTTCATTTACATTATTGTATATTCCTCACCTTTCCTAGGTGTTTTCTGGTGAGGTAGTTCTAAATGGTCATAGACCTAGATTGCAGATAACAGGTGCCTGAACCCTCTGGAGTCATTATTTTGCCTTTACATGGAATTATCTTTAAATTTTTCATACCATTGTAGAGTTAGGAAAGGGAGCTCAAAAGATGAGCAGAAAAGAAGTATGGATGTCAGAACAGTAGCATTAATTATCTAAATCTAGGAATTATTGGAAAGCTTATAAAATATTCTATTTCCCTATATTGGAAGATTTGCTAATTTACTTTAAGCTTTGCTTAGTTGATAATAATAGAATTTTCTAAGCACAAATAACTAGCTAATGCAGAACTAACAAGATGACAAGGAAAAGCACTGTATTCTTTGAATTTATTTTTCCTGTACTGCACTGAGGCACCTTGGGACTCCAAAGGGAATACCACAGTATATCTTAAATATTCAAGGGAAACAATGATACTCAATGTCTGTGCAAATTACTAGCTCTAGTTGGTCGTGGTTTCAACATTAGATTGTGCCATGTTCCTTTTGGTGAGGTCATATTTTTGTGAAGCTGGGTTTTTGGTATTGGTGTGATACGAACCAAATACCAGTGACAATCAATGTGGAACAGGAAATGACAGTGACAGCATCCAATCTGATTCCAAAGTTAGAAGGTTGTGCGGTGACCAACAGGCACACACATCTCATTAGGAGGAAAATGTGTGGAAGAATGATTTTTTAAAGAAATTTAGGTTTGTTATGCTTCTAAATGGTTATTTGGAAAATAAATGTTTATTAAGCTATTTGAATCTAATAGAATTCTTAGGTATTTACTTTGGCTTGTAGACCTCATAAAAAAACTTAGACACTGAAGGTTACCACAGACCAAAACAGTTTGGCAAACTACAGTTTAAACACATTTAAAATATTATATATGGTAGCCTTTTTTTCTGAAAAGGTTTTGTATTTTTTTCTCCATTATTTAATCTAAAAATACAGATATAACCACAGACTTCTTTGTTTTAAAAAAATCTTTTCTGCTTCTTCTAGCTTTCTTCTGTTTCCCCACTCCCCTACCAGGTGAAACAGTAGCAACCTAGTACGTATTACGCTTAATAATTTACTCAAATATACAAGGCTGAGAAGGACCACTGTTTTATGAAAATGAGATCATAGTATTGTGTTGCAACTTGCTTTTTCAATCAGCCTAGCTGGTAAATTTCTAATTCTTTCACTGAAAATTTCATTTAGTAATTTTAGTGCTTTCTAATTTTAAAAGCATTTTATACATATTGCGGAAAAATTAGGAGAGAAATAGGCAAAAAGGAAAAGCTAAAATCGCTCATTAATATTGTGGCATTGGAGCTTTAAATTTTTTTTAAAGTGTGTAAAAAATGCCTTAGTGGTTGATGCACATATATGTATGTTTCTCTTCATGAAATAAAAAGTAAGACATACTTGTAAAAGTTCAGCAAATGTAAAATACCTAAAATAAAACTCCTCTCACTTCTGTACTATGGCTCAAAGTTAATTTCTGGAACTTTTTCATTCCATGTATAAACATCCATATATACATAAATACTTTTTTCCCTTTCCAAAATGGGGTTATTTCATGTTAGTCCAACCTGTAAACTATCTCATTCTTTTTAGTGGTTGTATAGAATTTCATTGGACATATCTACTATAATTTAACCTATTTCCCTACTGGTGAGATTTCCATTTGCTTATAGGTTTTCATATTACAGATAATGTCTTAATATCTTTTTGTGGGTAACATTTATGTACATGAGAGTATTTGGTTGGTCATAATACTAGAAGTAGAATTTTTAGACCAAATGATGGTCTATATTTTATACTTTGGTAGATAGTACTAGGATTTATCCAAAAGGGTGAGCCAATTTGTAGTCTAAATAAGTAGAACATTTTATTTATATCAGTGATCTTGTTCATGGTTTTAAATGTCTTCTCAGTTTTTGCTGAACTAACATAATTTACGTTAATTTTTCTAACACTTGTAATACCATCTGAGATTTCTATATATTCAATATGTTTCAAGTAAATAATCATTTATTGGCCTATCATATATAATTAATTAGCTTAATTTTATTTTTGACCACTTGTAGTTCATGGAGCTTGGCAAATATAATTCAGCCAAATTTCAGGATTCAATAAATTGAAAAAACTTAGAAAGTTCATTATGTCGTTCACTTTTACCATCAGAAACAAATGCATTTTTACATCTAATAGTTCTTTTTTGAAATTGATTCCTTTTTTTATTTCAAATGGCCTAACTTTAAAATTTCCTTTTTTTCTCTTAATTTCCTTTTTAAATTTTATAAATTGCATTTATTGTTGTCCAAGTCATATGATAACTATAATAATGTGAGTGAGACATTTCTTGAAGGAGTGAAAGAATTCTGCTAGAACATTGTTTATTGGCACCAAATCTCCAAAAATGGATGTATTTCCTAGGTTTAATTGTTCTTATTTTGTAATTTCCATTAAAGTGAATATATGAAATTTGATAAAGTGTTGAAACTGCTTTTGCAGTTCTAGACTTAGGGACTATGTCTAGACTTAAGACTAAGGCCCAAACATTCTTCCATTTTCATTATTTCAATTCTGAGCTCTTAAGGTATATTATTTAATTTTCTGCATAATGCCTATTGGAGTATGGTAATAAACAGCAAGTAAGAAAAAAATACAGTGAGAATTGGATTAATACTGTACCTTTTATGGAATCATCCATAGGTAATTGAACAAGGTGACTTAGCATCAAATTAAATTGTTTTGAACATTTGCTGGAATTTTGGCTGAACTTCTAGAGTTTTTCTTTAGCATTATATTACCTGTAAAAATCCAGTAAAGATTTATATGTAAATATGATTTATTGAAACCATTTTCTCAAGAACAATAATTTTGATATATTCTTTCAGATATTATTCCTCCCAGCACCACAAAATCAACAGAAATCATTAAATCGTCTTCAAAAGTTTTAAAGTTTACATGACAGTGTAATAGGGAACATTTGAATCTTTGTTGTGAACAACTGATGTTTGACTGCCTTGATTTCTGAAAGGTTATTTTCTTATTTTGTTAAGTTGCTGGTTCTGAACTTTTTGGTCTCAGGTTCCCTTTATATTCTTAACAATAGTTGAGGACCCCCCCCCAGCACCCCTGAAAGCTTTGCCTTGTGTGGTTATCTACCAATATTTAACATATTAGGAGTTAAAACTGAGAACATTTAAAAACTCAGGAACATACCGCACACATTCCATTAGCTGTCAGAAAGATGCCATGTAGCCTATGGAAAACACATACACTGTGAGAGAATGACAGTTACAAGGCAAATGACACTTAAGTATTATTATGAAAATAATTTTGACATTGCAGACCACCTATAATGATCTCAGGTGTCCCAGGCATCCCTGGACCACACTTTGAGAATATTGCAGTATCTATTATAGTTCTCTAATAACCGAAAATGTGAATCTAGGTTGCAGTGATACACCCATTGCGTTGTTCTTTATTTTAAAGTTCTGTGTAAATATTTCATATCTAAAATGCTTAATAATTTTTATCTATAGTACATAGTTTTTATAAGTGTATGTTAAGTGTTATGATGTTACAACAGTGTTACGATGGATCTTAATGTTTTTCATTTGCCTTTTTGACACTGATAAAACATCTTTTGAACTTACTATTTTACAAGCTTGAACTTGTGAAACTTACTTATAATATTCTTTTGTATTTTCCTCCTTAATAATTGTGTTTTCTCTTTTGGAATCACGGGCTTTAGCAGAACTTGACTGCTGGTGTGATGAAAATGAAATTTAAACAATAAAACCTTCAGGACCATTTTATTCCTCATTTTGTTAAGAAAATAAACCAATTGTATTCTTTCTTCAAATAAGTTGTTTTTCATTCCAGAGGTAAAATTTGTTTTACTTTGCACTGATTGTTGCACAGCATAAGAAGACTTTCTAGGCTGTTACTGCTTTTGTACTACATTAGAAGTTGTTCCCAGCCTTGGTTCTTGGTTCATACGGTTTCTGCTTTGTTTCCTGAAAGTTCATGTTTATCATATTCAGAAGGAACAATAAGAAACTCTCCCTAACTTTATAGTCTTTTTATTCTGAAAATTTGTTTTTAATATTTTATTATAAACTTTCTCATTTATAAATATTAAAAGCTACACACTTTTTACCTAAACAGGAATTGTAGTGACTGACAATAAAAACCAGAGAAAAAAACTAAACAATTTGAAAATAGATGTAATTATGGGATTTGAGAATGTAACAAATGATTGATACTCTTAAGGAATCTCTTAAAGAATGTGCAATATATTCTCGCCGCATACTTTGCTGTTGGCCAAACAGATGGATATTTCTGCAAGTATTTCTAATTTCTCACTTGGTGGGGGACCTGTTTAGGATTTATTTTCACAACATGCTCTGACAATTAGCTTGAATTAATGAATTTAAATTATAGTTTATACTTTTAATTTTTTTGCTCACTGCATTGCTGTTATTTACCAATTAGTATGGAAGTATTTCCACATTTTAGCAGTCTTGTGCATATTGGGTGGATATATCAACTCTAACCTTTTGTGTTATTGGAAGTATCATTCATCTCTCATACAGTACTGATCACTTACCAAATATGAGGTGCCATGAGGTACTGTGTGAGGGGAGAAATACGTGTAAGGGCCAAAATGCGTCCTCAGAGAGCTTGTAATCTATTACAGACCTATACAAGGAAATCAAATATATGGAAGAAAGTACTAAATACTAGAAAAGAACGGTTAAGATTACATGCAATTTGTATTCATGTAGAGAGATTAATTTTGTTTGCGAACTTTCATTGTCAAAGATTAGGAATAACCATATATACTTTTTCCTTATGAGAATCATGCATTCTCAGCCGGGCACAGTGGCTTATGTCTGTAATCCCAGCACACTGGGAGGCCAAGGTGGGTGGATCATGAGGTCAAGAGATTGAGCCATCCTGGCCAATATGGTGAAACCCCTACTATACTAAAAGTACAAAAATTAGCTGGGCATGGTGTAATCGCAGCTACTCGGGAGGCTGAGGCAGAAGAATCGCTGGAACCTGGAAGGCAGAGGCTGCAGTGAGCCGAGATTCTGCCATTGCACTCCAGCCTGGCGACAGTGAGATTTTGTCTTATTAAAAAAAAAATGCATCTTCATTGTGAAAAATTAATAAACTCTAGAGAGTCACAAAAAAGAAAAATCACCTGTAACTTTATATAACAATTACCATCATTAATATTTTGGTATTTAGCTTTAGTCACTTTATTATTTTGAGTAGATTCTTTTGAAAAGTGCTTTGTAAAGATACTCATTCTGAGCATAGTCCTAGGAGTAATGCAAGTATTATATACAGCCCTTGCTATTAGTGATTTTGAAAGAGGAGATACTATTAAATCAGGCTACTTTAAGTGGAAGTTATTTTATGAAGACTAGTGATTTGGCTATAATTATGGGAGTAGCTTTATAATTGTGCCCAAGAAATGAAAGAGATAATGCAGCTGCCTTACTTGGTGACTTAGAGACAGGAGAACCATACCCATGGAGTTCTGAGAATGTGGTAGGTTCTATTGAGAAACAGAAGCAAGCTTCATTTTACTTCAGGAAAGAAGATGATCAGCTGAGTCTTAGCGGCCTTATTATAAATGGGGGTGAAAGCTTAGCAAATCTACCATAAAAAATGTTCATATCAAAGTTACCAGTTAAATCTTTGTATTGGAAGTAACATTTGCTTACTAAGATACTCAATTTACAGGAAAAATCATGTGTTAAATAATCTCTTTCGCTTAGTGTTTCTCATTTACAAGTGCCATGGATAATCTGAAATAACAGATTACCCCATTTATCTCTATATTTTGGGTTAGAATCTATAGTACAATTTTTTCAGTCGTTTTTTTTTGCTCTCCCTGGTTCGAAGTAATTGTTGACACTAGTGTGAATGCCTAGGAAGAGCCAACTTAAAGACAATTTGGTGGCAAGAAAATATCACACTGAAGTGAAAGATACATCAAAGATAGTGTTTAAAGTAGATCAATCACACGTGGGTAATGCAGAGTTGATGCCAGGGCCATCTGTAGCAAAATGGAAAAGCAGGGCAAGCCCATTCTTTTGTACTTTCTCGTCTTCTTTGTTCTCTTTTTTTTTTCTTTTTTCTTTCTTTCTTTTTTTTTTTTTTTTTTTTAAAAGGGCCTCATTCAGTCATTCAGGCTGGAGTCCAGTGGCATGATCACAGCTCACTGCAGCCTCAACCTCCTGAGGCTCAGGAGGTCCTCCCACTTCAGCCTCCCAGGTAGCTGGCACTACTTGTACATGCCACCATGCATGACTATTTTTTTTTTGTAGAAATAAGGTTTTGCCATGTTGCCTAGGCTGGTCTTAAATCCCGGGCTCAAGCCATCTGCCCACCTCAGCTCCCAAAGTGCTAGCATTCTAAGCATGAGCCTCTGTTCCTGGCCTCCCACCTTCTTTGTTAGCACTTCCCATTCTTAGCTCCTCCTGGATATTTTCTCTAGGGCTCTTGCTATGGCCTCAACGTTTGTATCCTCCCAAAATTCATACACTGAAATCCTAACCCCCAAGGTGACGATAATAGGGAGTAGGGCATTCGGAAGATGATTAGGTGATGAGGGCAGATCTCTCGTGAATGGGATTCATGCCCTTAAAAAACAGGCCCCCATGAGATCCCATTTCCCTTCTACTACCTGAGGACACAGCAAGATGGCACTGTCTTCTTGAAAATTGTCCCTTACCAGACATCAGATATACTGGTAACTTGATGGTGGATTCCCCAGCCTTCAGACTGTGAAAATTTAATTTCTGTTATTTATAAGCTACCCAGTCTATAGTATTCCATTAAAGCAGCTTGAATGGACTAAGTCAGTCCCTTTCTGGTGGGTAACACCATCCTCTTTAGGTAGTGGCCAGTACTTAGACTTCTATTATGCTTTTTTCCTTGATTAAAACTTACCACATACTGTTGGTCATTTTCTCTGTTATTATAAGGCATGCCCTGATTCCTCCAAAGATATTCATTGCTTGGGTTATTCTAATTTGTTAATCTTTTACTTGAATTTTAACAAAAGGTTTCTGGAGAAGCAAAGCTTTAACAAAGCAAAGACAAACATTTAATGAAATTTAATGAAATTTCAGATGGGTTGGAGAACATATTAATATTTGGAGGCGGGCTAGCATTGAAGACCCCTAAGTTTATCTTACAGACTGTCAGATAGTTCAGTTGAACATATAGTTCTTTTTTTGACAAGAATAAAAGGATAAAATGATACTTGTGTCTTTTAATAGGCATTTGAAAATTCCTTTTCACAGGGTTTTCTATGCTTCATTGTTGCCTCTAGAAGTTGAAAGTAGAGGTGGTTTTCTTGAAGAGATTGGAACTAAAAGGAACAAACTCGGAGCAGGTTTGCAAGCCTTCTCTGCTTAGCTATTTCTCTATCTCCAAGAGTCTAAAGATCCTGAAGGGAAAGGCACCAAATGCAGGTCATCAATTCCATTCAGGTCCACAGTCTGAGCTCCTAAAATGGCATAATGTGCAGTCTGAAAAAGAGAGGCAGTCATCTAATTCATTTTGTTCTCAGAGTAGAGAAGTGTAGTGCATGATTACAGATTGAGCCTTTAGGAGAGCCATAAAAATAGCTCTGACAGCCATTTCCAATAAAAAAATAATTTTTCACTGAGCAGAGTATCCAATCAATGAAGACATTTTTGGAGTTCTTGTTTGGTAGTACGTTTGGAGATAGTAAGTCTCCAAAGGCAGTCATAGGAGAAAGGAACAAACGATCGATGCAGGACAGGAACGATACACCTTATTTTAAGAGAATGTTTTATGACCGTTAAGTTTCAAAGTAAGATTTTCTTTTAAAATCTTTTTCTAAATAAGAATTGACTGAGCAACTGTTCTCCCACTTTCCACTCTTGGGCAGGTATCATTTTCACTGAAAGTGCCATTTAGTATAAAAGGGTTGAAATGGTAATAACTGTGGTCTAAGAGCCATTCACGTTACCATAAGGATTTTTCCCCACTCTCAGTACCAAGTAGTTATTTCTTTGCTCTGATAAGGCAAGAATTGGGGAGATAGAGAAATTGTAGAAGGTTCGCGTGAATTGATTTTTGATTCTAATTATCGTAGAAATTAAATAAGAATAGCAGTGCATTAACTCTATACCCTTTTCCTCTGTATATTTCTTCCCTTTAAAAGACAAAATTTAAAATTCTTAGTATTGTATTTTATTATCAATCAGGCTTTTCTTCTGGTAAATCTTCAATAAAGCTTTTTCTCTCATATTCATTTGAATGTGATTTCTTTCTGCGGCTGGATAAGTACATTGATTTTATGTTTCATGGAGATTAGAGGTTTAACAAAATGATAATAGGGATTACTGATTCTAATTTTTTCTACGTTGTTATTAAATGTAGCTGTCTTTTTAACCACACAGAGTCTTTAAAGATGTTTTCTCTTTAGACAACATTAAATGAAATGTATCATGACAATGACAAATCAGTCATGTTAAATAAAATTAAGTTTGTGGAGTTTTACCAAAAGACTGAAGCCAGCTTCTAAATACCTATACAGTCTTCTGCATTCTGGCTTGTCTTTGCAATTTAACTGAATTTTTCTTTCTTTATAAAATCTTTTTTGTTGTTTTTTTGAAGAGGAAGTATGATCACATGGATAAAAACTCAGAAGAATATAAAAAGTATGTGTTAAGGAGTCTCCTTCCCACTCCTGTTCCTACTTTTCTTCTTTCTCTACTCCTTCCACTCTACCCTCCAGGTAATAACTTTCATTAGTTTATTGTAAACTCTTCCAATTTTTCATGTAAATATATTTATTTTCGCTAAATATATTTCATGTAAATATATTTATTTTCGCTACCCGTTTTTTTCCCCAAAAGTTTACTTAATATGTAAATTGTTCTAAACCTTTTTAATTGTTATTTCTTCTTTTTATCTCATCCCTGAACTGTAAACATCTCTTCAAGATTTTTTGGCTTTTTTGGTCAGACAAGTCTATGTTTGACTGCTGGTTCTGCTATTTACTAAGTGTGTGACGTTGGATTAAACTTGGAGGTCTCAGTTACTTTACTTGTAAAAATGGAATTATCAGTATCTATGGCATAGGGTTGTTACGAGGACTAAATGAGGTAACTTACAGCTAGTAGCCTATGGTGGGTGATCAATATATGTCAGTTTCTCTTTCCTTTCCTCTGGACTTTTCTCTATCTGTCTCTCATAGTGAAATCAACCCTTTCCATCATTCCTTCCCTGAATCAAAATTACAATCACATCACAAATGTCTCCTCATCTGTAGTATAGCTCCTGTACATCTGTTCTTCACAATGCAAGTAGAGTGATCTTTCTGTGGCTTGTTTCACCTGCACAGAGGAGAGATCCTTCAAAGGGCATGTTGTACTCTTCATGAGACTCTTCTTACCTGTTGTTTCATTGTATGCAATTGTTCTTTACTGCTCTATTGCACATGCTATCCTCGCTACTCAGAATTCTCATTCCCTGCTTTTCCATTTGACAAGCTGTTATGGACTGATTTGTGCCCCCCACCCCCCACTGCTGCCCCACTCAAAGCTGTTGAAATCCTAATTCTTAGTACTTGTGAATGTGACCTTATTTGGAAATAGGGTCTCTACAGGTAATTAGGTTAAGATGAAATCATTAGGATGGGCCATAATCCAACATGAGTGTGCTCTTATAAGAAAAAGAAATTTGGTCATAGACCATGTGTGCACAGATGTGTGTGCACACACACACACACACACACACAAAACATGGAGAATGCCATTTGAAGATTGTAGTTGTGCTGTCATAAGCTGAGGAACTACCAGAAGCCAGGAGGGAGGCCTGGAACAGGTTCTTCTCTAGCCACCTTGAGAGGGAGCAGAGTCCAGCACATACCTTGATCTTGGACTTCTAACCTCCAGAAGTGTTAGACAGTAAATCTCTGTTATTTAAGCTTCCCAGTTTGTGGTATGTTGTTAAGACAGCTGCAGGAAACTAATAGGCAAGACTTTCAAATTTTCATGTTAAAGCCACCTTCTCTATAAAGCCTTCCTCCCACATAAAACGTTCCTGCCTCTTTTTTTTTTCTATTAGATTATCTTGCTTTATAAAAAAAATTTTAAGGTACTTCAAGTTCAGTACCTCTAGACCATGAGCTACTTGAGGAGAGCCATTGCATCTTTTCATCTTTGGATTCCCAATCGTCCATAACATGCAGTACGGATAAGCAAACCTAAGTTAAATGGAGTAGGCTAAAGCTTTTTAGGACCCCAGGGTGTTCTTGATGAGATCTTTGGTTATATTTGCAGTGCATTTATAAAATGCCTCTTGGAATTTTAAAAAACATTTTAATTTTTAATCGACAAATCTATATCATGTACAACATGATGCTTCAAGATATGTATACATTGTGGAATGGCTCAAGATGACTAATTAACATCTGTACTACCTCACGCAACTTATCTTTTAGTGTGTGGTAAGAACACTTAAAATCTGTCTTAGTGGTTTTCAGAATTGGAATTGTATTTTTACAGATGGCTACTGTTGTCTCTTATGTATATGTTTTACTACAGTTGAGTCACATCCTTTAAAGAATACAGCTTTAAGGATTCTTTAAAGTTAGCTTTAATATATAGCCAAAGTTAAATTTAAAAATCTTCTAAAAGTATCTCATAAAATATAATACATGCAGTTTTTTGGTGTGTATGCCATCTGGTACACTCATTTTTATGCATCCTAAAGTTGAGAATCTTAGGAAATGGGTTCCCTAAAGAAAGCCAGGAACTGGGAAAAAGTGGTTCCATTTAAAAAATTATCTTCCAGCCCGCAGAGGTGGCAGCTGTAACTTGGTTCATATTATGTGTCTCTTCTCAGAGTATAAACACAACATGGCTTTATTTTTTTGCATTTATTGCTTCTAGCTCTGTTGTGATGAACTTTCACCTCCCACAGAGAATGCAGTCACAGCTCAATGGCATCTCTTCAGATTCTTTTCTCATATAAGTGGGATCATAACACCTACTATTTGTAACTTGCTTCTGTACTTTCCAGTATATCTTGGAGACAGTTCTGTATCAGCACACATTAAGCTACATCATTCTTTTTCATGGCTTTATAGTATTTTCTTGTATGACTGTGTCATAATTTATTTGTTGATGGACATGTAGGTTATTTTCATTCTTTTAGCTAGTAAAAACACATATGTAATCTTTTAGAGGCCCTTGACCTTTCTGTTTCTACATTGTGAAATTATGAATTGACAGAATAAAAAGGCTAAAGGTATTTAGATGATTTTTTCACATATCCGGCTTTTAATGAACTATTTTAGGTTATTATGACTTTCATATGGTACTTCATTGTAATGCTAATAACCTGTCAAATGAAGTGGCTGACGAATCATTCAGTGTTCAAATAGAAATGTCTAACTTAGTCATGCAGGGTTGAATTAGAGTAATTCTTTTCCAGCTACATGTGACAAAACTGTCCGCTTTTGTTTTGTTTAAAAAATTTTTTCCAATCCTTTGCAGACCAATGCTTTGGTAAAATACAGTAAAAACATATTATCATAAAAATAAAATTAAAAATGCATACAAACTACAAAGTCTCGATGATTAATGATTAATACAGAGCAGTGTTTTTTTTGTTTTGTTTTGTTTTGTTTTGTTTGTTTTTTTGACAGTGTCTTGCACTATTGCCCAAGCTGTAGTGCAGTGGCTCACTGCAATCTCCGCCTCCTGGGTTCAAGCAATTCTCCTGTCTCAGCCTTCTGAGTATCTGGGACTACAGGTGTGCACCACCATGCCCAGCTAATTTTTTTTGTGTTTTTAATAGAGACAGGGTTTCATGATGTTGGCCAAGCTGATCTCGATCTCCTGACCTTGTGATCCACCCGCCTCAGTCTCCCAAAGTGCTGGGATTACAGGTATGAGCCACTGCGCTCGGCCAGAGCAGTGGTTCTTAAAGCGTAGTCTGGTATCCTCAGTCATCTGTCTCATGTAAAAGGCATCAAAAAATTTGAGAATAGCTAATATGGGGAATTTTAATTTTCATAAGTTTTTGTTGTTCCACCATTATAACTAAATAAAATGTTAAAGGTGAACCTAGGGTTTCTTTTATTATATACCTATAACCCATTTTTAGAGAATACCATGTATATCAGTATTTAATGTCTTCATTGTGACAAATAAGCTTTCTTTTTGCTTGTTAATTTATCAAATCTTGGTTCGACTGATGACAGTACCACTTGAGAGAGATAATGTATGTCTAAACTGTTTCTGTTGTCTATTTTAATAACACTCCTAGTAGAGAAACCAGTCTGACAGAAGTATTTGATGGTTGTATCAGAGGAGATTTTAAAAACAGTTTAGCAAGCTCAGGATATTCTTTTTAAAAGTTTGCTCAAAATTAAGACATCTTGTACTTTCAAAATTCATCTTCAATTTTTTATCAGTATTTAAGTCTAACCGTTTGTCCTTTAAAATTACAGCCAAATTTAAATGACCTTTCATTAAAGGTACTAGGTTCGAAATTAATGCATCTCCTATGAATTGGTCTCCTTTAATGGAAAACAAAATTCAGAAGTTTCATCAAATTAATAAGGTAGTTGGTACAGTATATCAAGATTATTACCTACTTCTCTGATAATTATTGATAAATTTTTTTTTTTGAGACAGAGTTTTGCTCTGTTGCCAGGCGCCAGGCTGGAGTGCAGTGGCGCGATCTCGGCTCACTGCAACCTCTGCCTCCCGGGTTCAAGCAATTCTCCTGCCTCAGCCTCCTGAGTAGCTGGGACTACAGACATGCGCCACCACGCCCAGCTAATTTTTTATGTCTTAGTAGAGGCAGGGTTTCACTATGTTGGCCAGGATGGTCTCGGTCTCTTGATCTCATGATCCGCCTGCCTCAGCCTTCCAAAGTGCTGGGATTACAAATGTGAACCACCGCGCCTGGCCAATTATTGATAAATTATAGAACATGCCATACATTTTTCCAAGGTTTTGAAATTTGCTTTTGTCCTTTGATCTCATATGCTATCAAAAAATATGTTACATTCCTTTTTTTCTATGGAAATATTAAGAAAAATTAAGAATGCCAAAAATGTCAGCCAAACAAATCTGGTGTTCAATTAACAATTTAAATACTTGGGGCCAAACTGCTCTCTTATGTTACAGCAAAACAAGAAATTCATTTTGTAGTTCAATCATCCTCTACATAATTTTTCCCTTTGATAATTGTTGTACTTCAACATGCATTTTTTAAATTGATGATAATTTGATGACGATGATGATGATAGTGATAATTAGATTAACACATCAATGCCTTAAAACTTTGGTTGGGCCCTGCTTAAAGGTACTTGTGGAAATGGGAGACCCCAGAGGAAGCTCTTTCTAGGCTGCAGTGACCTGGTTAGTGGCCTATTGTTTAATGAAGGTACTCTAACACTGCTGATTGTACTCTGTTTCAGTCTGTCCATCCACAGATTAAAAGTATAATACAGAAATGGAACATACAAAGTCATTCTCATTTATGTCAGTTCTTTTGAGTCTTCTGAATGTAAAGATTATACATGTTTTTCATTTTGAATTTAATTCAAGGTCCTACGGTGTCTATTTTCCCTTACTAATTTGCATAGCATCCCTGTCTGTCCTGTCTGCTGCTGCTTTTCCTCTAGTTCCCTCTGTCCTTCTTATTAGGTCTGGATCTCTCTATGTGATGTAAATTTTCCTCTAGTTAACCTCATTTTCTTGCACTCTCTTGGGCAGTCTTTCTCCTTGGATCTAAAGAATTGTAACTAGTTTTTTGTTTCATGTTAGGCATATTATTTTTACATAATTATAATTTATGTTGATAAGGTAATGGAAAGAACACCAGGATTTTGGGAAAGGAGAGCTGGGTATTTTCATTTTGCCTTAATTCTTTATTTGAATTTTATTTTTCTGCCTTATTAAGTAATATGATTAGACTCTATCAATGATTCCTAGACCTGCCTGTGCTTCAAAATACCTGAGGAACTTGATAAAAATGCAGATGTTCAATATTACTTTACTCCAAAACTATTGAGTTTGTTTAGAGATTGGGAGATTGGGAGTGACAGGGATAGTTTTATTAAGCAGGTTTCACATATAATAGACTGCATAACAAGGTTTGGGAACCACTGGATTAGCTTACCTCCAGTGTCTTTGCCAGATCTAAAATGATGTGTTTGATATTTTATCTCATCTTTCTTTCCTTTCCACCGTCTCCATCTTCCATCAGAACATCCTGAAGGCTGAAAGTGTGAACTTATTTAAGGCATTGGGAGATTATTGTGTCCAGATTTATATACTTATTTTATCAAGGTTTCTAAACATTGCTGTATTTTACAAAATTACTGTTTAAATGACTAATAATAAAATGTAGAGTTTTGTAATTTACTTAGAGAATAAAAAGCCATGAAAGACATTACAGGCATAAAGCCTATGAAACCATATTTGGAAAACAAGAAAACAAAAAGAAATACCATAGCTTGTTGCTCCCAAGAACTATACCAAATGTATGGCACAATATGACTGGTTCCTGGAATCAATTATATCTTGCAGTGATAAATTGTGAGGTTTAGAAGGAACCCAGAAATCATGTGCATTTTACAAAGGAAGGAATGAGGAGACCCCAAGAAGTTAAGACCACCATCCAATGAGTGGTGAAGCTGGAGTTACAAATGATTTTCAAAGAAAGAGTTTCTTCTTTTAATGGAAACAAGACTGCTTCTACAACAAAGTATTCATGGAATAATACGCTGATTTTAATTATGCCCTAAACTTCTCATTTGTCATAGTAAAAGATAGTTATGGTTTAATATAATAAAGCATTTAGAGAAATCAGTTAAACATAATATTATTTATTTCTTTTCAGGCTATTTATTCATTTAAGTCAACTTGCATATTCATAATGTGCTGCCATGTAGCCTCAGTTTTAGGAAATGCAATAAATATTATTTTCTGCCCATTCCCACAGCAGTTAAGCATGCCTGTTGTCCCTTGTAAAAGATCCCTTCATATCTCTTGTCAGAGAATGATGGTGGGCCATGGGGGTAGATTTCTGGTCAATAAATATTCCCAGGGAAGATGGGATCTGAGAAAAATTAATGTCTAATGCTTTAACTCATGAACTTGGAACCAGACAGATCAGGGCATGAGTATTTTATTTCTTATGGATAGGTTAATCAGAACTACAGAGAAAAGAAACTGATTTGAGAAATTAGCCTTCTAGGGGTTAAAAAAATATATTTTTAAATAATCTAAGTTTTCTTAGGATTCTAGTATATGAGCAGAAACAGGCCAATATGATTATTTTCTAAAGCTGGTGCTTCTGCTAGTTCTGACCCTTGAACCATAGTTGCTTGGCTAGGTGATACTTGCTGACTTCAGCAATAGAGTCCTTATATAGGGAACATTGTAGGTTATATGCTCAACCAACTTTTTGCTTTTGTCTTCTTCCTGAGAGAATTATGATTTTGTCCAAGCATCCATCTCTCCTCCCCAGAACTAAATGCTTTAGGAGAAGTTGCCCTCATCCCCAGTTATAACAGGTAGGTCCTGAATAGACTAAGCTGGTCATGACTATTCCAAATGAATCACTTGCCAATGATTGGTTTGGGAGTGACATGTATCTTGTTCTGATGAATAAGATGTAAGGAAAGGTCTGCTGGGATGGAGGTGGGGAGTCCTGGGAAAGGTTTCCTTGGTCTCATGAAGGATGCACCAGAAGAGACCTTCCCTCTTCTGCCTTTTGACATTGCCTTGTGTGAATGTTATATCTGGAACTAGTCCATTTTACTACCAGCCTAAGGATGAAGCCAACATAGAGGAGAGAACTCATATCACAGAGGGAAGTGGTGTCCCAGTCATGCAGACTACAGTTTCTCTGCCTGTGAATATCTGATATTGTGTATAAGACAATACATATTATTTCAACAAATTAAAACACTGTGTTTACAGCGGAAGTCATTCTAACTGCTTCATCTCTTGCATCTATTATTGTACCATGGTCAGGATTTTTTTTTTTCTAATTTCTCATAGCATAACCAAGACCAGACTATAAATAAAAGAATGAACAGTCTGGATGGTAATTTTCAACTGCTCATAAACCTAGACCAACCGTAGGGTGTGTTCCTAGGTTTGGGAGACACAATGATACATCACAGAACAGTTCTAATGAGTAATGCTTGCTGCAGAGATACCCTTCAGAGTGGTCAGGACTTCATCAGGCTTGTCTGATATTTGGACTTTTTCCTTTGTCTAATTCTGCTTCCTTGCCTCTCCTTTCACTGATAAGATAAATATCTTGACCCTAAACACTATCTTGACACCTGCTTCTGGAGAATTCAACCTGTGACTCCAGGCCAGCTTCCTATTACCTTCTGTCTTGCCTCTATGAAGCCAAGAGCAGCTTATCTCCTTTGATTGTTCTGGGTTTTTCTGAATTTTGGTTTCCTAGGCAGAGTGACCAGAGAGAAGGTTTTTTATTTTCAGAGATTCATTTTCAGCAGCAGAAAAAACTTCCCAGGATGTTTACAGTGGGGTATTCAGTTTTTTCAGGGGAAAACTGATCCCTATTCATAGGGTCAGAGTCTGGCTGCCTAACTCCAAAAAGACAATTGCAAAGCAGCTGATATTTGTGTATTGTCTTTTTATATAGTCTTTTTATAGAATCTGTGGTCATCTTATTACCATCCTGGCTGATTTCAGATGAATGGTTTAATCCTCTTAGCCCCTGCTTTCTTATTTATTAAATAGGAATAATAGCCCCCTCACAGAATTGTAGTTAGACTAAGTGACATAACGTATAACAAGCACAGTGCTGAATATAGTATGCTTTCAGTAGAGGTTAGGTACCTAGTTCTTCTCCCTCTCTTTCTCACCTTTCCCCATTCTCACCTTTCCCCATTCTCACCCTTCCCCATTCTCACCCCTCCCCATTCTCACCCCTCCCCATTCTCCCCCCTCCCCTCCCCCCTCCCTCCCTCCTTCCTCCCTCCCTTCTTCCCTTCCTTCCACCTTATTGAGTATAATTTACTTACTATAAAATTTACTCGTTTTAAGTATACAGTTAAAAGATTTTTAGTACGTTCACAGAGTGGTGCCTTCACAATTCAATGTTAGAGCATTTGTATCACTGCCAAAGATTGTTCATGCCATTTGCAGTCATTCTCTGTTTCTACCTTCAGTCATAGGTGGTCGTTGATCTACTTTCTGTCTCTATAAATATTTTTCTGGACATTTCATATAAATGGAATTATATAATATGTAGTTTGTTCCTTTAGGCTTTAAAGCATATTTTGAAGTTCATCTGTGTTGTAGCATGTATAAGTACTTTGTTCCTTTTTATTGCCAAATACTATTTTATTCCATGGACATAACACATTTTATTTGTCCATTTGCCAATTGATAGAACTTGGAATGTTTCTGTTTTTTGCCCATTACGAAAAATGCTGTTATGTACATTTCTGTATACGTGTTTGTATGGACAAATATGTTTTCACTTCTCTTCCATCTAGAAGTGGAATTGCTGGATCATGTGGTAAATTCGATATATATTATATATATTATATATTATATAGATATCGAATTTACCACAGGATCCATATATATGTGTATATATATATGTATATGTGTGTGTGTGTATATATATATATATATATATATATTGTTTTTTTTGAGACATAGCCTCCCTCTGTCACTCAGGCTGGAGTACAGTGGCATGATCATAGCTCACAATAGCCTTGAATTCCTCCTGCCTTTGTCCCCTATGTAGCCAGAATCACAGGCACTTAACACCATGCTTGGCTAATTTTTAAACTTTTTTGTAGTGATGGTGTCTGGCTTTGTTGCCCAGGCTGGTCTCAAACTCCTGGCCTCAAGTGATCCTCCTACTTTGGCCTCCCAAAGCCAAAGTGCTGGGATTATAAGTGTGAGCCACAGTACTTGGCTCATGTGGTCAATTTAATTCTTAAAGAAACTGCCAAATTGCTTTCCGATGTGGCTGTACCATTTCCCATGATTTTTACCTTTGATTTTTGTAATCATTGCAAGATTAGTTACACTGTGTTTGCCACTGTGTTTATGAATAAATAGTTATTAATGACAGTATAGAACATTGATGTAGCAGACACTGTGATGCCACACCCAGGTTCTCCCTCAGGACTGAAAGGTCTGCTCCTTCCGCTTCCAGGTCTGCTGCTACCTGATAGTGTCCTTGCGTCAGCCCCCTTCAAAAACTGTTCTTAGAGGAAGAGTCACCTTACTCAGGGTCATGGCTCCTTGTCTAGGGCTGTGGACAGCCTGTGTCCAATGGCTGGTTGATGTGAGGATGTGAAGGCCCAGTCTTCTTGTCCTAACTCAGAACAATTCCCAAGGTCCAGCCAGCTTCAGAATTCTCTGTGGGGTCGATTAAAACCCCTGCTGGAAACGCATTACAGCCCAGCCTCTGCATCTTCCTTCCTTCTCCCAGAGAAAGGGTTGATCTGCAGAACTCTTCCTAATATGTTTTCTGCACGGAATTCTTCATCTCTCGGGAAACCAACCTTGAAAACAACAAATTGCTGTCTTTTAAATATTACAGATTACACGTACACTTGCCTTTTTAAGTAGATTTCCCTACTGGCAAGAATCAAGAATATTTTCTTGAAGCCTGAAAGCCAAATTCCATTCCCGGTCAGGAAATCAGCTTCTGTTATCTCATTATCTACCAAGAGAGGGCAGTGAAATGCTAGGTAAACTGGCAGCCATGGAGTGAGATAAATTTAATTATCACAGAAATTCCCAGCACTTTGTTCTTAAGAAAAAATATTTTTTCTTGGCTTATCTTATATCAACCAGAGGCTATGTAGGAATAATCATCATTTGATGTGCTCTAAGCGAAGTGGAATTCTGAGGAACTCCTTTTTAGGGACACTTCTGAGCACAAGTGGTGGTTTTAATTTTTAATTAATGTTTAAATTGATGGCATAGACCAGGTTGGCTCATTCTTGTAATCCCAGCATTTGGGGAGACCAAGGTGGGAGGATCACTTGAGGCTAGGAGTTTGGAAGTATCCTGGGTAGCAGAGTGAGACCCCTGCATCTACAAAAAATAAAAGTAATTAGCTGGGCATGCTGGTGTGCTCCTGCAATCCCAGAAACTTGGGAGACTGAGGCGGGAGGATCACTTGAGCCTGAGAGTTCAAGGCTCCAGTGAGATATAATCTTGCCACTGTATTCCAGCCTGGGCAATGGAGAGATTCTCTCTCTCTCCCCGCCCACCTACATATCGATCTATCGATCTATCGATCTATCTATCTAGATCTAGATAGTAGAGAAGCATTTGAGTAGAGTAGATTTTTAAACATTCAGTCAAGGGTGCCTTAAGAAATCAGTGAATGTTAGACTCCAGAGTTTATTTGGCTCGACCTCCTTATTTAGTAGGTGAAACATATGGTGCATAAGACATTCAGTGGTTGGCCCAAGAACACCAAGGAGAACCAAGACTGAAATTTGGTCAAATGCTTTTTTTATTAAACCTTGCTCCTTTTCTTGTATTTTAGGACTTTGGTTATTTCTAATTTTTCAGGAGTTAAAAACTTTTCTTCATAAAGAAAATCACTGTTGAGATCCTCATGAAATGTGATTGGTGGTGTGTATTAGCATAATCAATCAGGCTGACTAAGCACTTTCAGTGACTTTGAGTTTGATGTATTCTAGGGCTTAGTTTTTATCCTCTGCGTTTCAGTTGTTTTGAATACTGCCATTAACAAACGTTTATGAGACATGTAAGTATTCAGGCTTAAAATTTTCTCTTTGTTGCTTTCGCAAATTGCATAGTACACTCAGAGCTAGTTGACCAGTTTCCATTTTACATGATTTGGTTTCACTTTGTGGTCTCTCAAACTCTTCTCCTGGGTGAAATGCTACTTAAGAATACAAAGCCCTCTAGGGAAGTTCAGACAAAGTGAAAATCAAATAATCATTCCCTTCATTTTTGTTAATATCAATATTAAATTATCTAACTTTTTTGCTTGGCAAAGCCAAGAAATATCCTAGTTCCAGATCTGATTAGTTTTGAATACCCGTTCTATTTAGGGAGCATTCCACATGCTGGTATCCTTTGTTGAAATCTGGGGCAAAGTTCAGTGCTCTTTGTTTTTTGACGACCTTCTTCTTCCCATAAATTGAAATTCCCCTTACATTCCTTTGTCTCTGTAAATATGTAATCTTGTTATTGCAGAATCCTTAAGAATTAGGAGTTGTAATTATAAATTCATTGCTTATTAGATGGTTTAAGCTTTCTCTTTACCCATATCTTTTGAATTTAAGTGGGTGGTGTGTGTGTGTGTGTGTGTGTGTGTGCCTGAAAGAGAGAGTGAGCATGCAAAGAGAGGAGAAGAGAAAAGAAGGGAAGGGAAAGGAAGACATGAGAAAGGAGAGTCTTTCCCCCTTTTGATCTCGCTGTTTGTTTTCTCCCAGGTGGAGATCTGGGGTCACTTTATCCCCTATAGTCAGTATTGCTTCAGTGCTTAATTATTTCAGTACTGAGGCCACTTTGTAAGGAGGTAAGGTCATTGACTCAGCATCCATGTATCATTCATGTAGTTTCCCTGATAGTCCAGCTCTGACTCCAGATTCTTCATTTGTTCCTCCTGAACTTTGGGTAAATGACCTAACTTTTCTGAGCCTTGGCTTTCTTATACTTAAAATGTGATTAAAAATAAAAGTACCTTATTTGTAGCACTGATATGGGGACTAAATGGAATGATAGCTATAAAAAGGTTAGCACATAACAGTGACTTAATATATGGTATCATTATTTCATCAGCTCTTCACCTTAAAAAATTTCCCTCTTATAGACTGTCCTTACACAGAGTGCAGGTAGCTAAGAGCAGCTTGCATTGTATACCTTACATTTTCTAGTCTACTCAAATAAAGATGAGAATTTAATAGGGCCAAATCCTCAGAGGGATGCATTTCTGGTAGAATTTTGTGCATTAGTAGTTGAATGGAAGTGCCATTGTGAGCTTCATGGCTTCCAATATTATTCCACTTAAGGAATTTGCCTGTTTTACCTTTGGGCATGACTGTTGGGTTTTGGAAAATGTGAATTTTTGATTGTCAGGATAACAACTCATCTGAGTTCATTCTTTATTTCCCCCACTTTTGGTTTTTGTTAACTCTCCTCTGCCCTGTAGTGCTGCCCTATCTTCTGCATATACGACGTAATTTGGAATATGGCATTTTTGTTAAGATTGCTTGATATTGGCATGTATCTGCTAAACACCCTTAATTATGATTCATGACTAACTCTGGATTAAAATTATATTTCTGCGTTTAAGGTTTGAAAAATTGGAATACCATTATAGGCGTTTTGGTAAGTATCTGTTGCTAATAGTGAATTATGAAGCACAAATGTTTCTGAGATATAATCCTGTAATTCTTACATTCTTCAAAAGAAAAACATTTTATATTAATATGTAGAAGTAAATCGAGGGGTTTTAATATGTTTTTGTGCTTTTGTGAAATAGTATAATTTGGTGAGTAGTTTGGTAAGCTTGGAATAATTAGCAGAAACACTGAGAACTTAAATAATAACGTGTGAAAAAGTGTTTTGTAAACTATAAAGTGTTATTTATATATGAAGAATCATGATCATTATTGCCAGAAAAATTGACAAATCACATTTGAAGTCACTGTTGTAAATAACTACAGGAATTTTAAAGGAACAAAAAATGTAGACTACAAGTCTGTGATCTCTAAGCTAAAGGTTTGGCTACTTTATTTTTAAGATACTTAACATTGAGATTCTTTGAAAACATGAGCAGGAATCAAATAGTAGCAAAAATAATCACACAACCAGGGACCTTTCTGCTCCTGCCGGATGCATAGAACATATTTGTGTCCTAAATGTTTTTTTTTTTTTTGAGATGGAGTCTCGCTTTGTCAGCCAGTCGGGAGTGTAGTGGCATGATCTCGGCTTACTGCAGCCTCCACCTCTCAGGTTCAAATGATTCTCCTGCCTCAGCCTCCTGAGTAGCTGGGATTACAGGTGTGTGCCACTACATCCAGCCAATTTTCTATTGTTGGTAGCGACGGGGTCTCAGCATGTTGGCCAGGCTGGTCTTGAACTTCTGACCTCATGTGATCCATCAGCCTTGACCTCCCAAAATTCCGGGATTACAGACGGGAGCCACTGCTCCCGGCCATGTCTGAAATGTTCTTGACTGATGAGATTTGGAGTTAGACTTGTTGGAAATTGCTGCTGTAACAGTGTCTGATATTAGGTAGTTAAACATCATTTTTATAGCCTGAGAGAATCCGGCTCTCCTCCCCTGACATATCTCACATTTACAATGAGCCCACTTTCTGATGTGAAAGTACCCATTTATCACCCAGACTTGATGGAAAACCTAAATGGGTGTTATTTCTGTCAGAAGAAAAGCACTTTAGAAGTAGTCAAAGGGCAGCTGAGTTAGATGTTTACAGGTCATATCTATGGAAAAATAAAATGCATGCCTTTCCCTCCTGCTTCTCATGTATAAAAAAAGTGGTGTTCTGATGCTGAGAATTATAGAAACATCCCACGGCTCATGAAATTTTCATCACCCCTACTTCCCCTTTCCCATGTTTGTCAGTGTGGTGATGTTGATGGTGAGAAAGGAACTGGGACATTTTGAAGAGGCATAATATGAATGCGATGGCTTGTGGGGCTCTTTTGTTAAAAGTCTAGCTGCTCCTTCCCAGACTCCCTCATTAGCTCCAGGCTCTGGCCCAGAGGACTGTGCATGACTGTATCTAACTGCCTGAGACGTGTCTCTGGAAAGATGCTGGCTCAGCCTAACTGGGTTGTATCCTGGCTGCCTTTGGGTGGGAGCTTTATTTTTAACTCTACTCCCTATTTCAGATGATTGCTGAAGTCAGATTATAGCAAGGAGAGCTCGGTTTCATTCTTAGACCTTTATTTCTTTAGTATGGATCTTAACTATTTTCCTCTTCTCTTTTGCCACTAGGAGCAGGAAATAAAATGATAAGACTTCTTCAGAAAATGTTGTGCTTAATAGTAAGGATTTGTTATTAATATGTATTTTCCTGTCTATAGTTTATAGAGGAACAAGTCTCTCTTCTTATCTTTAGGCCCTAAAATAAAATAACTCAACTGCAATAATTACGGTACGAAAGAGATTATAAATATGTAGGAAATGAATGGCCTTGCCCACTGAGAGCACATGATTACTATAATATAAGACAGAATGGAATAAAGGCCAGAGAGGAGTATGCATAATATGCCTTGAGTATTTGGAGAACTTAATAAGGGGGCAAGGGAATATTTCCTAGAAAATGTGGTGTTTGAATTGGGCCTTTAAAGATGAGAAGGATTTCATATGGGCCTTTAAAGATGAGAAGGATTTCATAGACAAAGAACAGTCTGAGGGCATTTTAAAGATGAGAAGGATTTCATAGACAAAGAACAGTCTGAGGGCATTTCCCAGTGAACTGGGAAAGAATACAGGAGTCATGAGAATGCTTGGTGGGTTGGTGGGATAGAAATGGACCAGTGTTGATGAGCGTGGCGTACTTGGTTGCGTATACAAGGAGACAAAACTAGAGAGACAGATTGGGGCTGGATCAAGGAGGGTCTTGGATCTGCTAGGCTAAGGAAACTTTATAGTACTAGATCTTTCAACATAGCATTTAGAACTAGTTGAAATATTCTTTTCTTGGCTTTTTAAAAAACATCACATACCTTTACCTTGAATTATTTTGGAATCATGCTTGTGGATTCAGAACAAGACAATTTAATGAAGCAGAAATCATTTGGAAGGCAGTTCATGATACCATTTGACTTATTAAGTCATCCTCAGAAGGAGTGACTTTTAAAACTGATCAAATGAGATTATATACATGGACAGGCATTAAAAAGGAAAACGTAATATTACAGATAGATTTTCTTATTCTGCAGGAAACCCTTGACTTTTACATGATCATATCTCCATTTATTTAGAACTTAGCATTGCTTTTCTTTTTCTTTACCCCATGCCTTACACCGCCATTTAAAAAATAAAGGCAATATAATAAAATTACAGAAAGTTTGGAAACAGAGGAGAAAACACACACATGAACTGCCTCCTCTCATAGAACTAGTGCCCTCATTCTGACCCTAGGTTAGGGCACAGTTGTGCTTTGGTTGTTTCTGCCAGCCCCACGTGAATTCTCCTTTCTTTTTGAACTAGCACTTTGATTTTCCTTAGACAAACGAACTACTCTTGGACCATGTGGTTGAGGTACAACTCACCTGTTGCTACATGTAGGAGGATCCTCTCATGGGCTGATGGACATTTGCATCACCCTTGCTGTGGTGATTGTTTTAGGGCATGTGATCAGCCAGGCAATTGGGAGCCAGAGAGTCACTTCTGTGACTTTTGTTGGAGCTTTTGGAAAAGAGGGGGGCTGCTGAGAAAATAGAACATAAAGCTTAACGCTGCTGGTAGCCATTGTGCTACCTCTTGGGTAAGAATGGAGCCACATGGGGGAAAGCAGAGCCAGGAGCCAGAGAGAGACCACATTTTGATGACCTTGTTTGTGCACCAGCCATGCCAGAATTTGACACCTTAGTCATGTATTTTGTGGTTTTGTCTACCAATAATTGTCTTTTTTTTTTTCTTTGACCACTTTGACACATAGAGAAATACTAGAGGTGTTAGAGTTTGCACTCAGAGGAAAGAGGCAGTATTTGTGAATGTAAGTGAGCTGGGAAGTCATAATGTTGAAGATGGAATTTATTTATTTATTTTTTTTAAATTTTTTTTAAAATTTTTTTTCCTTTTTATTTTTTTATTTTTTTATTTTTTTTATTTTTATTTTTTTTTTGAAAGGAAAAGAGAGGAAAGAAAGTGAGAGTGAAAGAAAGAAAAAAAAAGAATGTACGAGAGAAAGAAAGAGGAAGAAAAAGAGGGAGAGAGAACAGGATTCTTGTTCTACTGCCCAGGCTAGAATGC